>JANHGN010016298.1:70617-119402 GCA_024605025.1 Megaceryle maxima
ACACAGTAACTAGCTCTAATGTACGCTATTCATGTGCCAATCAAGACATCATCAAGATCTTAGAGAGAACAATACTTGTATGCAAAGCCCTATTTTGAAATGGTATTTGAGTCACTGCAGCCCAGCCATTAAGCAATCACACATACAGTTAATGGCCTATGTTGACACATGGTGGGGAATTAACCCAGAAAAAAAATTCCACTGCATTATTATGAAAGGGATCATATCCTGGAATAAGAATATAGCGCAAGTTAACATGCTTTTCAGTTAATTTTTAAGAGCCACACGTTTGGTGCCAGATTACGGGCTGAAGGAAGGGTGGATTGTAAAGTGGAGGAGGAAACAAAATGTCTTTCATTGCAGAAGTATTTCCATTACATAGAGATTATTTACTGCACAAAGTAAATTTATGTATTATTCACTGTTTTTTAATTATTTACTCTCTGGAATACAGTAATGACAGGGAATTGAGTACCAAAATAAATCAGACAGCGTCTGGCAGGCACGTTAGTCAAGCATTTTGAGGGCAAATCTGTGCCAAGATACTCCTATATCTAAGAGTATTCATCACAAAATGTGAATAGCCAACATGTGCAAGACCATGAAAAAGCCTATGGACAAAATCAAGTGGGAACTCGAACCATGCACATCCCTGATCTGTACCAGCCTCCTATGTCCTGCTATCACCCTACCTCCCAGTGGGAAAGTTCTAAGAATGGTTACATCACAACTACCCTCTAACTTGAAAGTTTTTAAAAAAATAATAAATAAAATAATAAAAAAGTAACATCCAAGACTCCAAGATTAACTACAGATTAAAAATGTCAGAAACGTCACTAATTATTTGGTGATAATCACCTTGGATTCACAGCCACTTGAGGTAACACAGACTACCAGGAGACTTCAGGAGAGCAGCAGAGCAGTTAAAATCTGTGAGGCACAACATTTTTCTAAGGATCACTGCAAAGTATCTTTGCCAGGCAGACACATAGTGCCCTGCAACCAGCACAGCAGTTGACAGGGATCAAATCTAAGCAATGCAATTATTTTATGCCAAGGGAGTGTCACCTGCAGTTTATCCAGCTTGTCGCCTGTCTCCAGTCAGCACAGCTCAGGCTAATACACAAAGCCAAAGCAAGTTGTAAACACGGCAGCGGACGCTTTGGGTCCAAGAGTTCAAAACGTTGTCCTCCTATTAGGAACACTTTTGAATTTCACTGACACTTCTTCCAGATACAGAAAACTATGAGGAATAATTTAATGCCTTCATGTCATTTAACAACAGTCACAGTCAACTGGCTGGGACAACAACTCTCCAGGTAAGGAGCCTGAACCTGGGATCATCTGAGCCCAAAATGTGCACATCTAAACCATTCATTATAACCACCGTTTTTGGCAAGACTTAGGATTATTTGTAAAAAGCAGTAAAGGCAAGAAGGACGTTTCTTTCTTTTAATTGATAGGTCTCCACACAAAAAGGGAGAAGGAGAACACAGCAACAGGTTACACGCTCAAGGCTTCAACCTACTACACCACCCATGTGTTTGCCCAACGTTTTCTTTCTGATGAAGGAAATTGTCTTACATTCCCCATTGCTTTCCACATGGAACCATTCCCTGTGGAACTCTTCACAGGCAGCATTGTGTAACCAGATTATTATAATAATCTGGATTTAAACAGAAAACATTTTTTGGGTTTGGCCTATGATTAGGGTTTTTTTCCAACCAGGCAGGGACAGTCGTTCATCTTCTATGTAGCATTGCCTCCGAGAGAGCACTACCAGCACAACTGACAGATTCCTTCAGTAGTAGGAGAGAGGAAAGGTACTGAAGGAGACAGTGGGAGCTTCACACTAAAAGAAAATGTAACATATAGCTACGTCTGCAATCAAATCAACACCAAATTCCCTAAAGGAGTTTTACAGAAAGGTATTTGTCATGTTTTGAGTAAAAACGGTGTGTTAGCAATAAAGCTCCAATAGGGCAGCATTGCCAGTTGCAACAATAGTCCTTCACCATCACGAAGTCATACTGAACCATCAACCACCAAGGTAACTATGTCATTTTTAAACGACTCATTAAAGAAAAATCAAAGTTAAGTCAGCCCCAGGTTAGATGCATATCCGAGTTGAAATTTAAAGTACATATTGCTAAACCCAACACAGACACTTCACGCATGATCAAGCCAAGGTTTTGTTCACTGCTATTGCGGAAGTTCTCAAGCATTTTTTCCCTTATCAAAAATTTCTGTGAATAACCATTGCTGGAACACTAGGAACATCACTAAACTATGCAATCTAACCAGTTTAATGAGATCTGCATGTCCCCTGCCTCCAGTCTCAGGTCCCTGCCGTGTAACCACAAACACCTACAAGGCACGTTTTGTTCCATCTAACAGCTTCAAGGGCAATTCCATAAAACTTAAACTGCCTCAACAGGAGCATAGGGAGCCACGCTCACCCTTTGGACTCCAAGGGCAACACATCTCTCCACCTAGCAACACAGTATTTACTGTAACAAACATTTCACACCAGAACCTCCCCGTAACAACTATGGACACAGACCCACTGAGGTTCAGTTCTTTGCCCCAACAGAGACTCATTCTTTGGGTTTGGACACATTGCTTCCCCTTCCCAAACCCAGGTTCAAAGGAGAATAATCTTTACTGCATCTCCGTGAGGAAGGGGGAGGATAAAGCTACCAATGGTTCTGAGCTGTCGAGACAGAGCCCAGCACTTAAATCTGTTTACACTGATGGAAAAGCAGTGCTATCATTACACACATATATTCACCTAAAAATGTCCTGTTGTATTTGCACTCTGTTTTTGCTCTGTTGCAAAAAGAGAATTTCATAAAAATGCCAACTTTAGTAACCAAGTACTCTGAATCTTACATTTTCTTCTGGTTTATTTTTGGTCTCCTAGTTTGCCCCACCCAATGTTTAGAAAGCAACCTGAGCTTCAAAAGTCTAGGCAAGCCCTACATTTTTAGGAGACTAAAAACAAACAAAAAACCAAAACAAAACAAAAAAAAAAAAAGGAAAAGGAAAACAACACTGGTGTATGAACATCGTCACCGATACACACATTTTGTCTTCTGGCTTCACTGTATCTCGATCAGCCCAGCTTTAGCATTTAAGGATTTTTTTTGTTTTGTTTTACATATTAACATGTAACTTGGATGTAAATAAAAACTATTTCTGGCAATAAAAAAAAAATCCTCTTTCTGCAATACAGTGCTATAATTATCTTTGTACTGTGGGAAAACTAAAAGCACAGTACAGCTTTCTAGTGTCAAAATAGATTTCATGGCAGCACCTGGAATGGCCTTTATAGAACAAAACCTGTATTTAAGTAGCAATTTTCAAGGCATCTTAAAGTAGCTGACAAAGCACAAGAAGTTTTGATAAGATGCAAGACTCAGATTTCAGAAATTCTCAATCATTATTGCACAGTAATTTCCACTTTATGACATTTGAAGGATTAAAGTCTGCCTGAAGTCTTCTGAAGTCTCCCGCATGGCGGCATTCATAGGCACTAACTTACAGCACTTGAGTTTCATTTGGGAAACGGTACCTTCAACAAAAGGTGACGCGAGGGCTGCTGCCTTTTGACAAGGTGTGTAGCTAAATACAAGTATCCAAACAGCCTCGCTAGCTTTGGGTGAGCTTTTGAGTTATACTGGTTTCAGTTACATTCTCTCTTTATAGTTTATTTGAGATCGATGCCCAAGTCCCTTACACAGATGAAGACACAGGTTGAGCATCCACCTTACCTTCCAGTGAACCTTAAGACACAAATCAAAATTAAAGCTACCCAAAATGTCTGCCAGGACACTCGCAGAGAAGAGCTACAGGTTCAGCTTCTTGTTCGACAGTACAGGACTGAACAAGGGACATCAAGGAAGTATTTCAAGCCAATTAATTTCTTCTTGTATAATGAAGGTGTCAGGAATTTTCTCATTCTTATCTGACTTATCACAGAGGTAATTACTTCATTTCAAGAAGCAAAACTTCATGTATGCCTTGTGAAAAGGCACAACTCCTTCCTCAGTGGTCAAAGTTGTCTAGCTATTATTCCCCACCTCCCAAACTGCATCTGCTGTCATCTTAAAGCAACATAACATGCATCAAGGTTCAGGATATAGAGCAACAGCAACACCCATGGCATGCACACACATAACCAGTGGGTTTTCTCACGCAAAGTCTGCAGTAACAAGATATGCAGTATTAGGAGCATTAGGTGAGGGGGAAGGAAGGAGAAAAGAAAAAAGGACGTAACATTACTTCATTGCTTTCCAAATTTGACCATCAACTGGCCCTCTTTTCCAGAAGATGGACAGAATGCTTCTACTTCTGCAAGTACCAACCCTCAAAGCCTCTTCCGTCAGCTTTCTAAAAGACAGGGCAGGGTCTCACCACCTGGAGACCTCCCTTTGCTGGAACATCAGATTATGGGATGTTGCTGCCCCAAAAGCCATGCTGCTTCACCCCCCGACAGATGATCCAGGCTCCCATGGCCAGGAGACAGTCACCACTGTCACCGCCAATGCATCTGCCAGCATTGTGTAAGGCAACTTCACAGCACTGCACACATACACTTCTCATGCTCTTGGGAACTTGGCAGAGGTATGGCCCTACTGCTGACAACAGCCAGGGGACAACAAGTGCCCACAGAGCTGCACCCTCTAATAGATCAAAAGCCTCAAACAAGGCTGCCTGCACCATCCTATGCTCATGGGGGCACACAACTTCAGTCAGTGAGGGGGGGCAATGAAGAACAGTCACATCTACAAGTAACATGCCACCTGGTTAAAAAAAAAAAAAAAAAAAAGGACTCTGTAAAGGAAGATAACCAGCTTGGATGAAGAGAAAACAACTGAAAGCAAAAAACCTCCTCTTTATGCATCAAGATATGAAGGAGGAATGTCCTCATAGAGCTGCTATCTCCAAAGGTCAGAGCACAAAAGGCAGACTCTCCCTTCACCTGAAGCAGAAAGTCATGTAAGACAAGAAAACTGCCTTTTCCTTTTTCTTTTTTCTCCCAGTATGTCTTAGATGAACTATGCCTAAAAGCAGATTTTACATGGATACACAAAAAGGCTATCACAAATGACCCACCCCAGCCACCAACAGGCCTCCTGAGCGTGCCAAGAAGTCTCTCAGTGTAACAAACTAATATGGATCAACTCTGACTGAGACATGGGTCCTAACTCAAAATACGCCCCAAACAGGAGGGGACTTCTCCAGAATCAAAATAGTTGGTGAACCAGGTCTTTGCACATATTTAAACTACAGCTAGAGATTCAAACAAAGAAAATCTGTGAGGAAATAAATAAATTTTGAATTACAAGAGCAATAATTGTAGGAAAATATTTTATAACATCTACCTAATAGAGATGTGGGAGAAGTGGTGGCAAGTTTCAGGCACAGATTCTGAGGTCCCTGATGGCATGCAGATGTGTATTTTGCCATTGTAGGACTTCCTGTTAACCTGTAGAGGTTATCCCTCCATCACTACAGCACACAAAGCAGGCAACACAGTCTGAGCTGGCAGCTGTAAGAGGGTTAATGCACACTGCACAGCAATTAGAAAAACCCATAGTTAAAATTAACCACAAAGAAAAAAAGAAAATAAAGACAAAAAACCCAAACAAACCTGCAAAACCCCTCACACTGAGAAAAAGCCGAGTACAGTTAAACATGGGGAATCCAGCTCTTTACACATTCCCATTCCACACCAGCCATATTCACAGTAGTTTTCAATAAACATCTACACAAGTCACTGGAGGGGAAAGAAAAAAAAAAAAAAAAAAATCTGTTTTCTTTCATACAATTCCACAAAAATAACTGTCATCACAACTATCCTTGTAGCAGAAAAGTCCATATTTGCCTGCAGTGAAATCAGTCTGCAGCTGCCCTGTGGAAAAGACAGCCCATAATTGGCTTCTTTCACCTCTGTTAACCACGAACAAAAGTGTCATTCAGCTCCCAAATGGACAGAAGGCACCAATGGATGGTCAGCTCGCTGAGCCAATGGGCTGGAATAACAATAACCCTGTAGCATTTTCTTTTTCCTTTTGTTTAGTCTTTCAAAGCCCTTAATTAAGACCCTCACAAAGCACCCCTACAGGCTTCTTTCAATGAGGCATTACACGCCTGTTTTCTTGTATTTAAGGAAGAAAAGTAACAGGGATTTCTGAAACACATTAAGCAGTACACACAACTTCCATGTATTCACAACTGAAATACTGTTACATTCTAGCTTTTAAATATTATTGTCAATAAAAAAGAAGTTCAAGCTTGCTGTGCCCACTCTTTGCTGCATCAAGAAAAAAAAAAAAAAGTCAGTCATAAATCTATAACCACAACAACTTGCCCAAAACCATGGTGAGCCAGCAGCTCCCAAAAGAAAGGCAAGTGGAACAACGCATGTTGATGAAACAACCCCGGGCATCCCGAAGCAGACAGCTGAGAAAGGAGCGGGTAACGCAGGAACTAATTTGTTGAGACTGCACATGACGCACTGGCATTGTCTGAAAACCAGAGCTCACCGAGGCTGAAGTATATACCCTGCTGGGTTTAGTGGCCTCACGTACAATTAAGTATCTGCTTGCATTTAATATACATGAAGATAATCTGTGCTCCATTATTCACAACCAAACTGATGTAATACCGATATCTGTATATTAAACATGACACTTGAGGACAACCTCTGCTTTTCAGCAGCACTGGCAGTCTCTGCTTAATGTAAAAGCTCTAGAAATTCGCCATATTTGAGCAAACAGCAGCAGCTCTCTTCTTGAAGGACTGCTCCTCCAGCCACAAATAGGAAACAAAACCATTTTAAGAAAACACCACTGAAATATGGTCCTCGTAGATGCAGGCTACTTTGGGGAAACCTAGTCACCTAGTCCTTTTCCACTCCAGTCCAGAGTGAGCAGCAGGACAACTGGCTTTTGTGAGGCACCCAGGGCATGTGGTGAGGGGTGCAGGAACGGCTGGGGAGCACCAGGTTCACCCACCACCTAACAAAGCCATCAGCTAGGCAATGATGGTCCCCTCCAGCCGCTACTGCTCACTCCATTCTCTCTTAAACGGCCTTATCCTGTGAAAGGCAGCATCTGGGCAGCTTCCTCACAGGAGACCAGCTCAGCAATAGAAGGTACAGCCAAAAACTACCAAGACTACTAGCAGACGGTATTTTTTCCATTAAAAAAACAGGCTGAGACTCCGGTTATCTCCAGAACACTCTCTCACCTGCAAGAAAATGGGAATAGCCTTGTAATGACTGACAGAAACCGCACACAACACAGAGAGAGAACAGAACTAAGACAGTCTTATTACTAGCACCAATCTGAGTGAATAAGTAATGGTTTAAAATCCTCCTCTCTACCCTACCTATATATTCAGCAGGCATTCCTTAGCAAGTATCACTTGCTATGAAGACTGCATGTGTCTAGGCAAAACACAGTAGAGTATAAATCAGCTTAGACCTTTATTTATTTATTTTTAAGTATACCAGTTAGCTGCTCGTATCTGTATTCATATAGTCAAGAAAGTAACCTCCCTTTTGGGAACTGCAATGGAGCAGTAATAGGGTATTTACTTTTCAATAATCAGATTGCCTACTTAGGTATTAAAGACCAAAATGTCTTTTAGCCTTGACTTTGACCACTGAATTAAGGCCTCGCAAAATAATACATGACTATAAACTGTCTTACATGGTGTTCCTGTTTCCTACTACAAGAAAATATGATGTAACTGTACTAAAACATAAGAGCAATAATAGAAGAAAATGTCTGCATGACTTGGTTTTGAAGGCCTAACTCCAAGCACACATTTTGAAAGCCTTTATCAGAACATGTTGTATCACTGACTTTGACAGTGCTTCAACATCAATCAAGCAGGAGTTTGTTCTCAATTTCTATTATTGACAACTTCTGTGATAATTTAACACAACTCCAGCAGCAAAGAGCAAGAAAAGTAATTTAAATTCTGAAAATGAGCATGAAATGTCATCGTAAGCGCAGCCAATGAATCACTTACAATCTAAATTCATATTGTGCTGATAAAAATCTTACAAGACTATCTGACAAAACTGAAATCTAATGTGAACATATACCACTGCAATATAATGTAAAAAAGCAAAGGAAGATCCAGCCCCTCTCATGCCCCCCAAAGCCCAAGACAGTTCCCAGTAGCACACAGAAATGATAATAATGTTTGCCTCTCTCCAGTTGCATGGCTCAGCATCCAAGGTGGGGATCTCACTACCTAAACTGCTATGGTCTTAATAAAACAAACAAAAAAACCTCAAACACCCTCCAAAAAAAGGCAAACAATTTCCTATAAAAACTGTCCAAACATCAGAGGCACTCTCCAGCATGACTGCTGGTTACAAATAGCACTCCAAACTGGATAGCTGCAGTAACCCCATTTTACTACTACATCTCCAGACTTCTGGATTCTTACCTAACGTGAATAAAAATAATAATACTTTAGTACTGCTGACCTAAGAATAAGCCAGTAAAAATTAGCATATTTTCCAATTTTTAAAGAAAACATATAGAAGCAAATGGAATCTTTCACAAAAATCCTCAGCCAAAAAAAAACCTGATAGACATCAATTGCCAATATAAATGAGGTAAAAGAAACACTTATTACTAGCAGTTTTCTTGAAAAGATTAAGTTCTCTCTTCAGTTTAACTCTGTTTTCAGTATTTACATGACTATGCCTATTTAAAACTGAGTAGATTTTAATCACTAAACTGTTGAGGGGAAAAAAAAAAGCGCACTTAATGCAAACAGAACATTACAAGTATTTACATGAAAAACAAAGACCTACCACATTAACTATCCAGCCCACACTCTTAGCACCAGAGATCAAGGCTTGTCAAGTTTAATCATGTACATAGAATCAATTTTTTATATAAACACAACTAATGCATGTGTGATGGAAAAGCGAGCAACTCACAAAAGGCAATAAAGTAATCCACCTGTATTTCTAGCCTGCCTATACAGAAATAGCACATGTCTTTCCAGCAATATGCATTTTACACAAACTCCAAGAAGAAAGCTGGGCTTGTGAACCTTTGTGTCCTTCACTATATCCATGCAACAAATACGGATTTCACTTCCTCGCAGATATCCCATAGGCAAGGAAATACACTCTAGCTCTTCTGGTGAGTGTGAATTCCTTTTTGATGTATAAACCTATCTTGCAGTGATGACAACTATAATGGATGCAAGGTGGACAAAGCTTGGGACCCCTCCCAAGCTCCATTAATAAAAAGATCTGGTTTTTCTTGTTCTCACTTGTTTCAAAGAAGTCCTGTTTCTGCCTTGAAAGACTACGGGTTTTACTGAATCAGTAAACCGGGGCCAGTAAAACTTGTCATGCAGCTTGAAACCTGCCCTAATGTGAAGGGCTTACTGGTATTGACACCCTGTTTTCCCCATTACCAATTTCATCATCTATTACCATCAACACATAATTTTTTCCAATCTATTACCATCAAAACTATGAAGGTACTATTAAAAAAACAAACCTTAAAGTTGAGAGGATGAAAAAGCTTTTATTGAAACTGGCAAACCATATCCTCTTCTCATTTTTAATAGTAATACACCTATTAACATCAACATTTAAGCTACCAGAAATGCAGTAGTGCTCTGCAATTATGGTGTCAGACCCCACTGGAAATACCAATGCATCTTCACTACCAAATCTGCAAAGTATAAAGCAGATGTAATAATTTTACTTTTAGTTGAGGGCCAAGCAATTCCGCAATGGATCAGAGATTAGAGCTTTAACAGACTACCTTAAAATAAAAGGTGAGAAAACATTCAAGACATGACCACTTTGTGTTTAAACAAACATGAGGTTATAATGAAGAAAGCAGCATAATTTAAAAACATACATTGTTTTGTCATGTTCAAAACCGATTATTTTTCCACATACATGAAGACAGTCAATTTTACAAATATTTACTTACTGTATAATTGAGTTAAATAATTATTCCATCTTAAGAAGAGCACTAAATATTCAGAGGTCCAAGACAAACAGAACCTTTTGCAACTTTTGATTATATTTACCACAAGATAGTTATAAAAATCTAAGGACGATTTACAGTAAACATGGCAGAGAAGGAAGCACACCCCCCCCCCAACATATCAGATTGCAATTTGTAGAGTTTACAGATTAATATAAATTACAGAAGACAGAGCTTTTAGAATTCTGTACCCACT
Organism: Megaceryle maxima; assembly: GCA_024605025.1. Classification (NCBI taxonomy): domain Eukaryota; kingdom Metazoa; phylum Chordata; class Aves; order Coraciiformes; family Cerylidae; genus Megaceryle; species Megaceryle maxima. The sequence goes on from JANHGN010016298.1 coordinate 80,863, forward strand.
CATCCAAGAAACAGCCAGTCATATCTCCTCTACCATTGATCTAAACTAAAAAAGATTGTAACAAAGAATTTAGGCACTTATTCCTGTTGGTCTTCACTATTCACGTTTTCTTTCCTCCATACTATGTATTAGGAAGAACAGCATGAGAAGCAGTCAGAAGGATAACCCTGAGAAATTTCCACAAAATTAAATATGTATTTCTGTGCTATCAGAGGAGCAATCAGTCTGGCAGCATTGCATCACATCCAGCTCATTCTCTTTTGACATTTAAATAGCATATGACTAAACAACAGCTGCTGGTAGAAGTAGTTCAATTAATGGATGTTATTTGCTAACTTAGATGTCATTTCCTTTTCACCTGTATTGCTCCACTACAGCATCGAAGTGCAGTGTAAACTGGTGCTCTTCTGCTAAACTTGTACCACCTTTACTTAAGACAGAAATGTTTACAGCTTGCTAATTCAGTACATGTAGCAGTTGAATTTCAGTAAACTGAAGCTTAACATGGCCATGTAAAAGGTCTAAATTATGTCTCCAAGACAGCTCCAGGCACTGCCTTGTTTGGAGTTGCTTACCAAGCAACTACGTTTCTCCAAACAAACTAATGTGCAGAAGGGTAAAGGGCAGTGAAGGTAATTACTGGAAGGAAATCTCTCACTAGCCTAAAGAATAATTAAGCTTGTGCATGTTAAATCACACAGGGGAAGCGAACACTGAAGTAATCGAGTGTAAGTGATAGCAAAATCTATCTACAATCTTCTTGAAAGGAAATTAAGGCAAGGGTAATATAAAGCGGGATTGTTTAGGCAACACGAAGGCAGTGTCCCCACACTGCACGCACCGTTCTTTGTATAAATGTACACGTTTCCCCTCCACATACACACCCCCACAGCAGAGAAAATGTTCAGTAATCCAGTAATTAAATGAGTGTGCTGAAACGTAAAGCAGTTAAACTGCATTCTGCAAGCCTGGATTCAACATAGTTTACGTATTGCTCATTAATCTCTCTGCAGATAATATCTTTAACAGTTAAAAATTGCTTAAAATGTGACTGAGATTTTCAATGTTTAAGATGCCTCTTCTGCTTCGACTGCCACGGTGTTTTGAAAACTGCCTTGTCTAAATGAATGCAACATGGGAATAAGTGTGATGAGTCTCTAGTCTAGTCCTTCGTCAAAAGCCTTGGGCTATTGTGTGAAAACTTAATGAAAGTCATTTGCACAGCTTTGAAAACCTAGTGAAGAAAAGCTGTAACAGAAACTCCTCCTTGCAAGCTTCTGAGGAGAAAAGCCTAAGACATCTGCATTGAACTACTGCTGCTGACTAGAAGATAGCAAAACAGCGTTGTTTGCATTTTTAAGCACGCATGCTCTTGGCTGTTACTTGCTGAAACTTCTTGGATCATCTGCATGTATTATCTGAAAATACAGCATGTACCAACTCCTTTTAAAATATAAAGCAAATACAGAACAATACTCTATGTTTCTAACATCCTATGCACTTTGGGGATATCTAAACCAAAACGAGACTACTTCATAATGACAGGTTAAGAAGCAATTCCATTTAAGGCCATGCTTGTGTGTTTGAGCTCCGGAAGGAGAGAAGCAAAATGTATAATGCAGACAGAGCTTAAGGCTTTCCCAATAATTTTGCAGATAAGAGTTGGTAAGACATCTGCTCTCAGCCTCAAAAGAAGGATCTGCTAGCATGCTTCTGCAAGAACCCTTCTGCCTCCCTTACCAAACTTCAGAACTTTAGAACTTGTCTCTTAATCCTTTCAGCAGAGCTCTTAGATTAACTTTCAAAGTTGGATATCTCTACATACCAGCAGATTTCCATTGATGTACAACAGAGCTAGAGAACAATGCCTGGGCAGGGAACCTCAACACCTACCATGCATAAGGCTCCAACTGCAATGCAAACAGAGGCAGGGCTCAGTGATTTTTCTTTTGTTAAACCAAAGATGCAAAGGACTTTTGTGATACTGAAAATGGCCATACATAAACACCTCCACATTTTCGCTGTTGATTCACCTGTTCTCTTAAAATCAGAAGCTACTTTTCACCTTGACATGGTAGTTTAAGAAGGGCTCCAACATTTAAAACTTAGCACACGGGACAAGTAACTGTAGGCACTACATACACGTCATCTTTTGAAAAAAGCAGTATTTTTCTGAGAAACATGTACATACTAAACATCACGTAGAATCCTCAGTGTACCCAGTATCTCTAAGGTGGGAAAAAACAGGCAAGGACTGGTAGTGCAGGACCCGTCAGTAAAACTCCTACATTCAACGAGTGCCTGTTGAAGAGAACTCTGAAACAAGGATAACTCCCCACTGATACTGCCAGTCCTGAAGGCAGCAATATACAAACAGGACAAGAAAAAAAAAAGCACTAGCTCTTATTTTAAAAAGCCAGCTAAAGTCCACTATAATACCTACTGCTGATTTAGCTATCAACAGAGCCAGCTCCATGTAGGAGAGACTCCAATACCCACTTCTGCCATGACTAATATTTACTACTCCAAGATTGTAGAAAAAAAATGATCACAGTCCAGCTGTACTCTCAACAAACGGGGAGGACTCCAGTGAGTGTAACATAGGTTTTATCAGACATAGCAATACCAGAGACATCCACAAATGCGTGCCAGTTTGTCTGGTATTCTATAGAAAAGCCTCAAGCCAGAAGGGCAATAGGAACAGCATGTGCATTCTGGCCAAGCAGGCTGCTAAACAGTACCACCACACGAACAAACTAGTTGAAATTTTAGAAAACAAGACGTCAAGCAAGAGCAAGGCAATTCTAAATAAATGATTAATTGACCTGGATATTGGAAGAGACTTAATGCTTCCACTAAACATTTAGCACAGTCAGCAGATCTGCCCTTGGAAAAGGCATGGATTTTCTACACCTAGCAGGACTCACACCAGTTCTGTAAAATATTAACAGTTTGGTCAATATTAGCACGTACTTTTTTTTTTTGTTTTGTTTAAATCAGAGTGTTAAAACCAACAGAAGTAAAAAAAAAAAAAGTAGCAGAAGGCAGAAGGTCCAGGACCTGTCCAGGTCCAAACTGCCAGCAACTATGTTCACAGACTAAGGCTCCCTACAGAGGACCACATCCTTTTCACTCCCCAGCTCAACTTTCCCCTGCTAATTCCATGAATGCCCACAAGACTCCAAGGAGGCAAGCAGAGAAAACAAACCTTTTAGTGCCTCAAGAGGGCAGCTATTTGAGTGCAACTGCAACTAAGAGAGATGAACAAGGAGTTTGTAGATTGCTGCTGGCAGTGGCTTTGCAAAATTCTCTTAAAGAATACACACGTCTGAGTCTAAATTAATGAATCTTACAAAGAGCACAGGACTCCCTCAAGAAGATTCAAGAGCTCCTAATTTGCAGGAGAGCTACAAGTATGATACCCAGTCTGGGCAAGGTTTCTCCTAGTTAAAAACCAAAAACATCTCTAAGGCTTTCAACCACAGCACCTCAAAAAGACGATGGCTCTTTCACAGCTTTTACATGCAAGAATTGAGACAAGGCATTTTACATGCAAGAATTGAGACAAGGCAAGATCCACCACTTCTGCTGAAGGAAGAACACCAAGCAGGTTTCCATGCAGAAACACCCACTGCCCCAAAGAGAAAGACCTGCCTACCAAAGTGACAGGTTTCAGGGTCCCTTCCCTTTTCCAGAGGAACCAACTATATCTGCTACTAATCCAGATCAGCATTTAGAAAAACAGTAAGGAAATTTCTGAGTTTTAAAAATAGGTAAAAGTTTTTTTTTAAAACCTATGAAATGGAATTTTTTTTAAGAGGACAGTCAGGACATTCCTTACATGACATTTTAGTAATGAATAAAGGATTGAAGCTAGACCCCAGTAAGTCTTTTTAACATCCGTGGAGCAGCAAGCTTCCACAAATGTCCTCTCCTGACTCACACTATCATGTCCTCCAAGGTGGTGCTGCAACAGGAGCTTTCCTACTGCAACCACAAAGCCCTGAGTGCAGAGAAAACAAACCCTTGCTTTACAAGCTAACGTATTGCAGTGTCTTGTTTGGATAACAGAAAGTAGTTGGTCCCATTTTGTGACCTGAAAATGGAAGTAATAGTCATAGGAGGAGACAGAACCCAAGGCATGTTCCCACAGGACTCTTGCATCTGCACTCAAATCTTCTGCACCTACTGTACAGCAAATACCAACCACCACATTACCCAAACAGTTGAGAAAAAGCATCGCGTAGTTTCAAGTATGGGGAAGAATGGAACCTGACCACAGTGAACTCTACTGCATGGTTACATTATTAATATTGCAACGTCAAAGTGGCTTTGCTCTACGTCTGGGGTTCTCATCCCACAACAACACACAGCACCGCACCAAGTAAGATGGCCTTTGGAAAAGGCATTTTGGTGGCTCACGACAAACCTTGTGGCTAGCTTACCAAGCTACTGTGAAGTTTGAAGCCCCCAGCCCTCTGCCCTTACAGCCCTGCACACCGCTTGTAAAGACAGGAATGAAATATTCCATATGTTTCCTTTGTCAGTGACACGCCTATTGAAACTGCAGCCACGCCACTCTCCCCGATGGGGCACAGGGTCAGGCTATTTATCTGTAACCATGAAGATGTCAAGAAGGTAATGGGAAAACTCCCAAACAAAAACACATTTTCACAGAGCAAGGTTATAAAATATACAACTGCATTTACAGCATTAAGCTAAATTAAACAGGTTTGGGCCTCCCCTGCATACCTCTGAAATTGCACATCCATTTATGATTCACTGCTAATTGTGTACCATGTAAAAGTCCACACATTTACTCAAAAATTTTACTGAAAAAAAAGGTCCTTGCAAGACCCACCTTTCTTCCAGGACTGGCTGGGGGAAGAAAAGGCGATACAGCACTTTTTTTTTTTTTTTTTTTTTTACATTTTTATATTTTAGTAAGAAGATGCTCATCTGAGAGCTGCAAAAATTACTGCTCTCTGCCCAAAGACAGCACCTTCTGCATAACTTCTATCCCTTCTTCCAGACACATTGATGATTTGAGGCTCCTCTTGCATTTTAAATGCAAAGTTTACAGGATTTTGTTACTACATTCTTAAAAGTTGATAGAACTCTTAAATTTTGCAATAGTTTTCCTATCCTGAACAATCAACTCTAATATTTTCTTAACTTCAGATCAAAAAATGCCCCCCCCCCAAATTCAGATTCAGAAGTTACTTCAATTATATCTTCTCTGTGCCAATATCTTGAGGTTGAGTTGTCAAAAAACCACCAACCAGTCTAAATTACCTACAAGCGATAAGGTTATAAAATAAGATTTAATTACATGTGTATTTATCAATATCAGATTTGAACACCATCAGCAATAAAGACAACACTGCATCAAATTTCAGCAACAGACCTTACACATTTTAGAGTTCTCATGTGATACCAAATTAGTTAAACTGTTACATATTCCAATTCAACAACAGTCTTCCAACTTCCACATTAAATTGTTATTTTTGAGATCACTACAGTCCTCTCCATTGTTTTGTAAAAGATGTATATAATTAATAATACAAGTTGACTGGCTGCATGCAGAATGTGCTTTTAAATTCAGGGTGAAGCCAAAATACAAATTTCCCCTTATCTTTCAGTGACAATAACGTTTCTAGGAAGTGGAAAGTTCTGACCTTGTCACAATCCTGTAACAGTTAAATCATTCAACAGTAAAATAAAATGTGTTCTGCTATTTCAACTATGTGTTTTTAAATAAATGACATACGATTTGAAAACACTGGAAACTTGCAACTACAGCAAAACTCACTGAGAGCTGCAGTAACTCAGCACTTTGGGGGGAAAAAAAAAAAAAAGAAAGAAAAAAAAAAAGGCAGAAAGGTCAACTGTTTTGCCAGGTAGATCACATGCCATTTCTGCATGATTTCATTATGCTTTCCAGGCACTCATACAGCCAGAGCTAGATGTTCCTGATTTGGACATACCAGCTTTATTTGGAACACAAAATTGAATAAATCTGGGCCTGATTCTGAAGCAAAGGTTTTCAAACATGTTTATAGGAAAGACAGTATGAGTACAATAATGCCACAACTGTCCTCTGTAAGCTACTCTGACACCCATCACCATGTGCAATTCTGTATCAACTGAACCAGTTGCCTACCGATCAAAGGAAATACCAACAGCTGCCTGCATACTTCCAAAAGGTTTGTGGTGCAGGGCAGGCTGGTGGTGGAAGAGCACTAAGAATCAACATCACGTGACCAGAAATCTCTTTTCAGACCAAAGTTTGAGAACATCTTATCAGAAAACTGCAGCAGCACCTGAAAGGCAGGTGTGGAAACATTACAGCAGAGTACTTCCCTGTGGCACAATCCTAGGTCACCACTGCAGCAGGCAGCAAGCCTACCAGGTGGGGAGGGTGGCCAGGGACCTCTAACCCATGAAATGCCATTTATAACTGTGCTTGCAAAAGTCACGTAACATTTAAATCGCTGTTGCCTCGATTTACAGGTTTCTTCAAATAGGGATGGCTGCTTCTCCCCTTACCCTCTCTTATGTACCCTATCCCACCCTTGTCTTCTATTTCTAGCATCACACAGATCTCTCTAAGTCTTCCTCAAGCTATTTTTGCCATTCTGCTTCTTGCGTAAAGAACCCCAAAACCACAACTTGGCAGCACAGAGCTACTGCCTGAAACACATTCATCCCTTAATAGAATAACTGCTGGCCATGGAGCCCCTGCGGCCCTGACGAAGTTGAGCAGCCCCATCCATTCCACTCCCTTGTTTGTTTGCAAAACAAGGAACAGGCAAACCCTCCAGAACATAAGCACAACATCAACTCCAGCCCATTCCCAACAATAGGACCATCTTTAGGAACCGGCTTTTAGAAAAAGAATTAAAGGTGGCCAAGAGGAGGGTCTCTGACATTGAGATGTTCCCAGAGCTCCACAGCTCCCATGCTCTCTAAAATGAGCCATGGGTGCTCAGCCCTTCTGAAATCTAGGCCAGTAATTTTCTCTGGGTAAATAAGTGCCTGTGTTCTGCAGAAATTGCTGGCTTAGATGTAGAATACAAAACAAATAAAGATCCTTGCGGAGGAGGTTTCTTTGGATTTTTTGTTTTGTTTTTCAGTCTGTATATTACAGCTTCCATATTTTCCACCTCAAGCAGATAGTTACTAGTAAATTCCTCTCAAGAAATGAAGAGGTAATTATTTACTAGCATAAACCTGCTTACACTAAAGTCCAACTTGTTTCCATACTGCAGACTTATCTTAGTATTTATTCCCTGAAGTCACACGTATGAGCCTCTGACAGTAAGCATCAAACAAGAAATGACATATTGCTGATACAAATGAGCTCAACATACAAAATAAATGCCAAATACCTGACAAATTACATGCTATAGCAGAATACTGTTATTTTTGAGGAGGAATGAAAGGAAGAGAAAAATCACCAAATTTGCTACCAATAGAGGAAAATTACCCAAAACGGGTAAAAAGATATTTAACAAACTTTGAAACAACAACAACTTCACTTTTCTGTGCACTACCTACTGCTTTTATACAATACCAACAGGGAAATCAGCCAGTTTAAAATGAACCATAACAAATCCAATCCTTAGGTGATATCTACTGGAGAAACTGCCACTGGAGCCGCTGGGTTCTGGTCGAGGCACCAGGCACCAAACTCAAGTCCCCTTCTCATCCATAGGATTTCACGAGCCTGTAGAAACATACCAACATTTTTGCCAACTAATAGGGATGTCCATATTAAAATGACATGACTACAAGACTGTCTTTCAAAAGAAGTATTGAAAGATTGATTTTTAACGGACAAAATAAGCCTTTTATTACTTGCCATCACATCATCAGCATGTGGCATAGGCAAGTGAAAAACTACACGTGCAACTGTAAAATCTTCAAACCTCTAATTAGATAAGACTGTTCTATCTCAGGAGGACTGCAATTACGCTACATTTTCCAGACTCGGGGTTATGTCTGGACATCTTTACTTTGCACCATAATAACTCTGCTAGACAACATTCACAAAACCTCAGCCAGGTCCTTACTGTGCTTATCTGACCATGGCAGGATGCTAAATATCCGTGTTTGTTACGGACGTATTAGAAGACATCTCTCACCTACCTACTGTTTCATCACCATTCTATTAAAAATAAAAAGTGCCAGATGAAGACAAAAAAGAAAAAAGGCGCAAGCTCTGCTGAATCCAAACAGAACCGTATCATTTTGCCATTTACACAGAAACAGAGCAGGACATCAAACTCAAATGTGAGGCAGTGTAGGTACTTCAAGCCTGTCAGCGTATGGAACAGAACACATTCTGCAATTGCTAAAGCAACCTGTGGTATGAAACAAATAATAAAAAAATTAAAAAAAAAAAAATCCTTCTCAACCACCACATCTTGATCTTATAAAGCCATAACACAGCACACAGCAAGGTAGCCAGTGTTAGGTTGAGTAATAAAAACTAAAAGACCAAGATGATCCTCTCATCCTCAAGATCTATCTTCTAGAGCAGCTGGGGCTCACAAGCACTTCTTTCACAACTCTTATGTAAAATCAAAGCAAGGGCCCCTGTCATTCCCTGAAAATACAATAAGGAATACTAGAAGGAAAATTATCTGTACTGTTTTTGTTTTTCAAGTGCCCAAAATATATCAGGCACTGAGAAGGGACTATGTTCTTCATGTTTGTCAGGCAAGCCCCTAAAACAGCCAGGCCCATGTAAGATGTTTCCCAAGTCATTATCTAGAATTACCTGCTTTTTGAATACTACACAAGACTCAGTCAACTATTAATCCCCAAAACTGACATGTGAGTTCTCAAACTTACACCCATGAGAAACACAAGTATGCTCTACCATAACTGTCTTCCACTAACATGGATGTTTTCTAGCAAATGGCACATGAAGTATCACAGCAAAGACCAGAAGAGTACTTCACTGATTAAAAAACCCAAACATTTTCACATTCTTGCATAGGCATCTCAACTTGCTAGATGACAGTTATTTTGCAACAAAGCAAAATCACAACCTTCATAAACACAAAAACAGGCAGCTGGTAATTAAGAGTTACATAAACACCTACCTAAATTATACCGAACAAATGGATGCCTACAGTAAAAGTATCAAGCAATTATCCCTGGTCATGTCCTCCTGACTCCCTGTGCATTCCTTCCCATCCAGCCCCTCAGAGTCTGGATCTAGTGCCACCAGTTCCCCCTTTTCTGAACACCTGTGTATCTCTCAAAAATCTCTTCACCAAGATGACTGCGGTTGGGATGATGTACTCACCTTTCTTTATTCAGATTCCATCTCTCAAAGCCTACTGATGACTCAAAAGTAATGAGTAGATACTCTGAATTTTCAAGTTGCTTGGTCTGATGCAACTACACTCATGTGACTCCACCATACTTCAGTGACCACATAACCCCCCTGTTATGACCCCAGTCCTTCTCGCCCTGCACTCCAGTATTATGGTTATAATGTGTTTAGCCAGGTCTGAATGCAGTGGAGTGTCTACTCAATGCACATTCCACAAAAAAACCCCAAACCAAACAAAAACCAAACAACAACAAAAAAACCCCACAACAGTAAATCTGCTGTGTTCAGAGCTGTTTTCTAAGCACTACACTAAGCAAGGAATGAGGAATGGATCAGTCAAGAGCCAAAGAAACAGAAGTAAGGAAAAAGAAGGGGAATCTGAAAGGATATGCTTTTGAGGCTCTGCAGATATCACTGCCTGACCAGACCAAGAAACATGTCTGAATTTTCAAAACACCTTGGAAGTTATGTTAAATTATTAAAATTAATGCAGAGAAATTAGGATTGCAGGAAAACAGATGTAGTAAAATACCAACCCCCTTCCATGGTTCTCAACTGCCCTGAAACTCATTCACTGCCACCTTAGGTTAACAGTGAGCAACTTTTCTTCAGTTGCTCTCTTCCTGGCCAAAGCAAAAATGTAGGCACAACTTTGTTTTGAAAGATGCAAACATTGCTTGCAATGCTCTTGCAGCCATCTCTACACCACAGACTCTCTGCTGCTATGGCTATAATCAAAAAAAGCCCCACAGCAATGCTAAGGGGATTTGCTGGCATCATTCTCCTGCCTGACATGAAGCACCAAAAAGCTTTCTTCTTTATGTAGCTAAGACGCTTTGCCATGACACAAATATGCCAGCTAGGGAGGGTGATTTTATTTTCTCCCCCACCCCCCCAAACCAACTCAGCTTCTCTGGCAAAACTATACATTGCCCAGCCCAAGCAGGTCAGAAATGAGTTTTCTATTGCCTACAAAACTGTTTTCTACATAGCCTGAACTTCCAGTGGCCTCACTATAACAGAGACTATTCAAGCACAGAAGTGCCAAGAAGTAACCCATTTTTTTCCTTCTGTAAATAAGGAAACAGGAACTGAACACAAATGGGGACCAAGAGTATCTTTCACTGCCAGGGAACAAGATAGATACAAGTTTCTGCTCAAGTTTGAAGAACACAAAAACAATGGTAACACAGACTCATCCCAAAACACGCTGAAGCGAGCACTGGTCTCATTTTTTGCTGTAACCATTGATCAGGCTTCTGAAAACATACCTGCACAGAAAGGAGGAACTTACAAACTGAAACTCTTTAGCAACCTTATCTCTAATGGGTGTTGGCTATGACGACCTGCACTCATTAAACAATGAATGCCATGTTGCAAACATGCAGGGATGTACTGAGCCCATTTTACAAGACAGCCCGTCAACATGGGAGCCATAAAACCTCACGCTTAAGTGTGGCTTTACCCAGTTTTGTAGAGTACTTGAAGCCTATCTGGTAAACTTCTCTGTTTTTTCCATGGAGGAAAGAGAAAAGAGTTTGGTTACCAGAGTCCAAGGCTTCACAAGGACAGCTCCTGACTCCCTACCTTAAACAGTAACAAAACACTGTTTCTGCCACAGATAAAACACTACCTCCAAGTCATCTCCACTAACGTCATACAAGCACAAAAAGGAACAAAATATTTAAGCTCAGGTAACAAGTAAGTCCTGTAACTTCTGCTATTCATCAAGTACAACACAAGCAAAAGGCCCAGTAATTGTTCTCCACCCAGTCTGAACAATTAAAAGAAAAAAAAAAAAATCCAAACAGGTAGGAGAAACTGGAAACCTGCTCAGCAAACAAAACCTCCAGTAACTACGAATGAGACTCCCTTTGCATATTAAGTAAGTGTAGGCGAACAAAGAGGGCGGGAGAGGAAAGTGACATTTTCAAAGGCATACACTACTACTGTATTTTGACAATGCAGCACTTCAGTACCAACCTGAAACCCTGTGCCGAGATTTGCTGTAGTGCGCTCTGTATTTCATGTTGTAAATACAGCAAAGCTTTAGTAATAGCAGACCTGACCACTGGCCCATACAAAACCTCGCTCCAGCCTGTGAAATCTTTGCTGAGAAGTGGGGCAAGACTGACAGGTTTTATTGTGAAATTTAGCAGGTTTGTGGATTAGCAGAACTACCATATTGAAAGCTGCAAATCCGTCTTCGGTCATGTCTCTACAGAACTCAAGCATTCATTCCTCAATTAAAGGTTTATTATTAAAGTTACCAAAAGTCAATGTAAGACCCACTAGCTTGTGCCTACTTTACATTATCATCGTGGGACACCGGAGAAAACATTTTAAGAGTTTATATTTTCCTCCACCTACAAACAAAATCGACTAAGCTCCGAAGGCTTGTTTATGCTTTGGGTTTTTTTTCAAGGCTCAGCTGTCCATCCTATACGAGATATTTTGTAAAAGCGAAGGCAATCTTATTTAACTGTGTCCTGATTTATGAATGCTGCGGACTGAAAAAGCCTTAACTTCTAGAAGACCGGCTAGCCTAGGAACTGGTTTCTGGAGAAAAATGAAGAGAAACGCTCTTCACTGCAAGGACATCGTATAAAGGAACACACGTGTGCAGACAACGGTTCCCCCTCGTCTCATGATGGCCCCAGCACTGACCGGGACCTCACCAAACCCCACCGAAATCTCCCCACTCCCTGCCACTGGGCTCGAGTAGCTCCCCCCATACTAACCTCTCCCGGCCTTTTGAATCTCTGAGGCCGATCCCTTCGGGGTAACAGAGGGGTCTGCCCGGCCAGCTCACCTCCGCCCGCCTGGAGCCCAGGGGCCCGCCAGGCCGGGCGGGGCCGGGCCCACCTCGGGGCTCTGGGGAGCGGGGCGGCGGCCAAGGCTAGGTGACGCCTCCGTCCCCCGCCGTCCTCACCTGCCCTGGCGGGGCCACGTCCTGTGTGCGGCCCGGTGGGCCCCGCCGCTGCCCACAGGCCCTCCCCCGCGGGCAGGGCCGGCGGAGAACTCGGCGGCCGCGTTGCACCGGCAGCAGCAGCGACAGCAACAAATACACAAACACGCAGTTATATATTTTTTTTTTTTTCTTAAATAAAAGACGAAGCAACCGGCCCCACCACAGCTACCTGCCCGCCCCGTCCCCGTCCCCCGCCCCGACTCACAGGGCGTGCGTGAAGGCGCTGAGTCCCGGGGGCACGGCGGCCAGCCCCCGTCCGGAGCAGTCCACGCCGCGGTCGCCGTCGCAGCTGCAGGAGGCCGGGCAGGGCGGGGGAGACGCTCCGCCGCTGGGCCCGGCCCAGGTCCCCAGGCCCCAGGCGACGAGGCCGAGCAGAGCGAGGTACCGCATCGCCGGCCCCCGCCGACGGCCGGCCAGCCTCCCCCGGCTCGGCTCGGCCTGCCGCTCTACGCCGGTGTCCTCCGTTCAACGAGCCCCCCCCTCCACCGGCTGGCAGAAAAATATATTAAAAAATAATAACGACAACAACAACGAAATAATAAAACAAAAACAGAAAGGCGCCTCCGGCCGGCGCGTTCCTGGGGCTGCCTCAGCGGCGCGCCCGGGAAGCCAGTCCTCCGCCGCCTACCCCCCCCATCCAACGCCCGCAGCGCCCGTCGCCGCCGCTCATTTCAGCTCAGCAGGTACCGCGCGGGGGCGGCCATGACCGGCTCGCCCGCGCCGCTGCCGGCGGGTGGCGGTCCCCGCGGAGCGCCCCGGCCCCAGCGGCTGCCTGCGGCGGGGCTGCCCTCGGCGCCCGCCCCTCTCGGCCCTCGTATCGCTGCAAGCCGCGGCGGCGGCTGCTGCTCTGCGCCCAGCACCGAGGTGCGTATGCTAATGTGACGGCCGCCCCCACATCGCGATTGGTGCAGAACGGGCGCGAGGCTGATGAATATGCAAACAAAGCTCGGTCGTAGCCAACGGGGGGAGGGGGCGTGGCTGACCAGCGGCGGGGTCCACCTCTGCCCCACGCCCCCGGGGGAGCTCCGCAGGCGGGGCGGGAAGCCCCCGGCCTCTAGTCTTGGTGCCCCCGGTTACGGATACGTGACTGAACGACCAGAGGAGCCCCGGGGCGTGGGACCAAGGCGAGACTGGACCTGTCAACAGGGACAGCAGCGGGCCCCACCACCCCAGGACAGCAGTTCCAGACCCACCTTTGCCGCGGCGAGACACGTGCCTTCTCCCAGACCCGCACCCGAGCCCGGTCCCGTCAAGCACCGGCATAAACGACCCCCCGGACTGGCAGTGAGAGGTGACAAAGGCAGCAAACGGCTCCTGTGCCCCATGCGGGGTCCAGTACAAGAGGATCCCCACCGACCTTGAACGCTCATCTCCGGCAGCGAGGACCGGGAGCCCCGCCGCCTCTCCTCCCCAGGGACCTTGAGCATTTCACGGTCCTGTTGCCAAAGCAGGGGCGACTGCCTCATAAACTCCTCTCAACCCTGTTTTGCTTTTAAAGAACGCTTTTCCTGGCAGACAAAACACGACCGATGGTATCTGGATTTTATAAAACCTCTACGTTGTCACCAAACTTGCACCGGCTGCCTGTCTGCATCCTTTTTACCATCTTAAAAATAACCAAACTAAAAACCAGTCTAACCTAGGGTTAGAAACCTCCATCACCATGTGTGTCCTGCCTTTCTTTTTAACCATTTCCCCCCCCCCCCCCTTAGATGCTTTCTTTTGGATGCTTCTAACCTGCAGCTATCATCAGGAATGAGCCTGCTCCATGTTCAGCTCAGCTCCCCAAACATGGTGCTCCATGTCATCACTGTATCTTACTGGGGATGTCACAGCAACACTCAGGTGATGCCAGATGGGACCTGTCACGATTGGCTCCCTTTGGTCCAGACCCCATAACAGGCTCTGAGCTGACAGACCTGGCTGAAGCAAGCACTGTGAAGGCTCTGGCACCTGCCCCCGTGGCAAACACTCACCCCATCTACTTCACATGTTTCATTTGGATGTGCTAAACCCACCCAGGGAGTTGCTTGCCCAGCTCTGCTGCTGGCACAGCCCCCAACCGCAGGCTGAATCCCACCCAGGCAGGGGCCTGTGCAGCCCAATCTAAACAGCACAGATACTCAGAGATCCCACTGCAGATTGGAGCTTTTCTAAGCCCTTCTCTCGCGGTAGAGGTAGGTTGGTCTTGCTCTGTTAATTTTGTGGATAGATGATGAAGCAGTACAGAAACAGGTGGCTGACAACCCACCTCCACTGCAGTAGGGAAATGAGACAAACCACACCACTGCACACACACACACACTCTTCTGCCTTCCCTGAAGCCAGGAACAGATTTGCTATGGTGATTGAACCCTCAGTCCAAAGCAAGAGCAACTGTGCAAAGGTTTCACATGGCACGGTGGCACTTACATGCTGCAGTCATGTCCAATAAAATCCCAAATACCTGCACACTCAAGTCAGACGTGTTGGGGATGAGATACGTTTGTTCCCAGAAAACATGTGGTGAAGAGACAGCGTTCACAGCAACCGTGATCTGACACTGGTGCTCTGACACATGTGCAGGTGTGCCAGGAGTCCAGGGGCCCATACATTACACATTATCTTACTAAAGGCCACCTTTACCAACATGGACATTGCAGAGGACACTCTCCACGCCGGGCTGAGGTCTGGGCTAGTCATACCTTCCTTGTGCTGACTGAAGTGGGGGGGGGGGGGAAAAATGTTGCTTAACTGAGCATACTGAGGTCCTTAGAAATACAGATCTTCCAGCCTCCACCTCCCACATGTCTCCACATTGTTTTTTCACCTGTTAATTCCCTTCTAAAAATGTTATTTTATCTAGTTACTAAAAATACTATTCTTTTCCATACTGGGAATCCTGCTCCTGATGCTCTGATTTTGTATAATCATCATTCATCACTGAAAAAAGTAAGGTCATTTTAATAACTCACTGCGTGCTTGCCCTATTCTTGTGACCAGTACAAAGTTCTCACCAAAGCTGAATTTACTGATGTACAGTAAAGCTTTGCCATATATAGAGACATACTGTTATCTCATCTTCCTAGTTCATCTTGGCAGGGGAAACATGTTAAGTCAAAACCGTGTTGTTCTGAAAGCTGTCAGGGCCAAGGACACTGCACATTCATGTCACAGTCTCTGTGCCTGTGCTCAGGGCCAGTGATGGATGAGTAGCAACCTGATCATCAGGGAAAAAAAACTGAATTATTTTCTAAACATACTTCTACAAAACAGACCCAAAACAATCCAGATAAGAAAAAGCAACCTTTTTTCCCCCCATCTGGCAAAAAAAAAAAAAAAACCAAAAAAAAAAACCAGCCCAAAACAGACAAGGGCTTATACTGACTCTACAAATAGTCTCACTTCACTAACCACAGATAATGGGAGCAGAAATGGCCCTTGGTGCCTGCACAGTATTTAGAAAACAAATAGTAGCAGGGAGCATACTTTGTACTGCAGCAGTGGTGCCCTGCATTTTCCATACACCTTCTCTTCTGGAAAAAATGTACAGAAGTTTTCTAGTAAAAGCAGAATAACAAAACGCTTTTTTCATCCTTTGAAACACTGGAATAGTTTAGATTTTCCTCTCAATCCTTTCCTGGTTTCAATCTTCCAGTTTCTTTTCCCAGCATTGCTTCAGGGTAAAAAAATCCCAAGGCGTGCTTTAAACCAGTTGAAGATGACAATCTAGCAGTCAAATCACTAAAAAAAAAAAAAAAAAAAAAAAAAAAAAAAAAAAAAAAAAAAAAAAAGAGACACTCACTTTGACCTGTGGAGGACCTAGGCTCTACTCTTCTTCAAATAAACTGGAAAGTACCTTAACCCAGTCTGTTGCTGCATAAGATCTTCAGGATTTAGAGCCCAATGTATACGCAGGTATTTGTGAAACTTTTGTCAGGCATTTGCTGAAAAAGCATTAAGGAAGCTTGAAAGATATTGGGAAAAATTACATATCTGGACACTGGATTTTTTTTTCTGCTTTTGCCACAAAACTCCAGAGCGACATAACTGCTTCTGATAAAAGCCTGACAAAAATCCCATTTGAAAGACACAAATTCATTCGAATTTAATGGGAGTCTGATGTGAAAGAGCATGCAGATTAAGACCCAAAGCATGCAAAAAATCAATGCAGTTTGACTGAAACAGATGAACTCCTTGAGGGTGGAGCTGTGCTATGAGAGATGACACGAGAGGATGACAGGTTGAACAAGAGTGTAAAGCTCATACTCACAATAAAAACTTTGGTTTGCTTTGAGAAATGATTGGACTTTATAAAAGAGGTAGCTCACCAGTAATGGACCAGCAACATCATGCTTCAGCTTGCTTAGAAAATTACTTTGTCAATGCCTCCTTTACACCTCTGTAACTGAAAAACCTAATGAAGACAAGCAAGACCACTAAGATGCATAGTTTAAAAACAGCACATGGAGAGTAAAGAAATACAGAATTTAAATATTGAATAAAACCAAGAGAAAATTATTTTTTTAAATGCTCCTAATTAAATATTGCCTTTATATGTAAATACTTAACTTCAAATGGTACAGTGTCTCTAACACTATTTCTGTGTGGATTGCCTAGATGATCCAGAGTGTCAGGCTTGGTTAATCAATCCTTGCTCAGTTATCCCAAAAGCTGCCTTTGGAATGTGGTCAGCTGGGCTGTGAATAGAAAAGGGATGTTACACCACACAGACAAGAGAGTAACACCAGGCAGTTTATTCCAACACCTTCAGCAAATTGGGTAGAGCAAAGCCAAAAGAGAGGACAGTCCACAGAAGTGGGAGGTTTTGTTGGCTTTTTTGTTGTTGTGGGGGTTTGTTTGTTTGTTTAGTTTAGAAGTGTCAGCTCCCCTGCTGTCTAGAAGTAGCTTTGGAGGTTTGCCAGTACTATGTATTTGCCTTGAAAGAAAACTGAGAACAATTCCCAATATAACATAATAGCATCATAACATTACAATTTTATCTTAGCATTCTAATCCAATGACTAACTGAAAATAAATAACTATCCCAGAATGAAAAAGCAATTTTTGGCAAAATAGCTAGGAAGTAAGGTTACAGTTTAGCTCAATATTCACATCAGTCTGTATTCCATCTAGAAAGTTGTTGTAATAAAGGGTGCTAAAACAGGCTTTAATTCATATTGTACATCTTTTAAAGGCAGTAAGATATTCCACTGTGAGGAGTTGAATAGAGAAACAACCTGAAAGAACAAAGCCTAACAGCTCAAAGCCAAGTGTACCTGCTAATTCAGTTGCTGAAAAGGTGATTGAAGGCAAGTTCGTATCCACTGATAGGGTTGGGGTTTTTTTTTTTAAGCATTTTGGTGTATTCCAAGATATGCAGCCAACCGAGAAGTAGTGAGAGGAGAATTTCAGGTGAGAAGGCAGGCAGGAGATGGAAGGGAGGACAGGGGCTGGCAGCCCCGGCGGCAGCTCTCCGGCAGCATCTAGTGGGGGCAAGCGCTCGCCCAGCCCACCTTGCGGCACGGCAACAGCCGCTGCCCTGCTTGTCCTCCTTTCTCCGAGATCCTCCACAGGGAACAACAATTTTATTTTTCAAGTCACGCAGCCTATTTTTAACTTTTTTTACAAGCCACTCAAAGCCACTGAAGGCCAGTATAAAATTTAAGGCAAAACATGCTACTAGGAATTTAAAAATCTACACAAAGCAGCGCTTTAAGGGTGAAATCTGCCTTTGCAGAACACCAGCTTAAGGATTATATAGTTTAAAATCTTACTTAAACCCTATTTTGAAAAATTTCAGGAGTAAACTTAACTTTGACAGTAAATTATACCCAGAATATGCCCCAAATCCTAAGCTGTTTCACAAAATATTATTAAAGCTCCTGTGCTAGGGTGAATAAAACCATTTGTTTAAACAAAGTTCTTTAGCAAAGAAAACTTGATTTGGTACATTACCTATGATCACTACAGAATAACCCAAATGCTCTGAAGCACAACATACAAAGCACAACATACAAAGCACAACATACAAAGCACAACATACAAAGCACCTACACAGAGAAGTACATGGGATCTTATGAGGAAACAATCATAATGCAGACATTCAGTAATGAACAATTTTCAGTACAGTGCTATCAACTTTTTAAAGTCATAGATATGAGAATATCCCTGATGCAAACTAAGGGCATATGCTCCTCCTAAGTTCAGAGTTGAATTTTCTGTTAGTATAAACTAAGCCCGTAACATTCCTAGATGCAATGTATTGATTTAAATCATGTTGCACACATGCCAGATACCTTATTCTAACACATTCCCTAAAATTACTAGATCACTGAATGAGACCGTTCCTTCCTGTACGTGGAGCCTTGAAGATCAACAGAAGCGTTGGTTTTGTTATAGCACACAATTCCTCATCACTATCTAATGCTTTGTCTATATTGTTCTTTGTCTCTTACAAATGATAAATTAAGATTTATCATCAGGTTGAGCTATCAGATACTGAGATATATTCAACATTAGGGGTGTAAGCATACACTAGTTGCTTGGGGCCCATTTTATCCTGCCTGGCAATTTTGGTCTTTTTTACTCACCTTTAAGTCATTCCCTATAATTTCTGTCTGTTCAGATTTGTTCTGTAGGTTAATGCAGGAATGACTGCACCTGCCAAACAAACCCAAAAGCTGCCAATGCCAGAAGCCTCATTTGCTCAGAGAACAGCCCTGGTTTTAGCTTGCAGGAGATGGGTTGTTATAGTTCTTCTGCCCAGCAGCACCCCTAGCCAAGCCTGGCATTTGCCCCAAATGAAATCCAAGTGCAAACTGCAAAAATTATTTCCTTTTCTGTTTTTTTTTTTTTTTTTTTTTTTTTTCCTCACTTCTCAGGAACACTTACCTTACAATACCAGCCCCAAAACCTACAATATCTTAGCAATATATTAAGGCTCTCTGAAGCCGAACTTTTTTTCTGTGCTTGTACACTGCAAAATACAATAGGATCCCAATTCAAACCCAGGACTTCCAGGCGCTACTGCAATGCCAACAATACAATAAATCACTAACTTTTGCCTTTTACTGAAAGCCACTTGAAGTAGGTGAAAGGCCTGATGACTTATTTCCCTGCTGTCAGCCATCCAGTCTCCAGCACAGATTAGATTTTATTTGGACAATACTACTGTACTGCTCAGGCAGAGAAGCAGAGCTGCGATTAGATAAGAACCAGGTACAGGGGGTTTTACTTACCTTTGGAAATACACAACTCGGAGTCTTGCACTGTTCAGGAAGATGACATTTTGGCAGTGATGATGGTGTGGTTTGTTGGTTTGGTTTTTTTTTTTTCCCTCCCCTCTACAGATCGATTTTCTAGGTAGCCAAGGAGTAATCAGCAAGAAACAGGGAAGAACACATGTCCGACTGCCTAAAACAGATGATATGCTGGAAAAATATCCAGTAACTTAATAAAAAAACCCTGGGTAACATTTTAGATAGCCATGTTTGCCTTTATGTTATCAAATCAGCTTAGCCAATCAGGAAAATATACTATTTTCAAAAAACCAAACGAACAACTAGTGAAAGGGGGGTGGGGCAGGATGTGTGTGGAATTTACTCTAGATGGAAAAAACAACTGCTTAACTATCATCATTTCTCCACAGGACACATTGTTTTATTGTAAAGTTTCTAAGACTGAATATGAATGCCTAGCAATATTGGAGTGTATCCATCTTATTCAGGCTTTTATATTAACAGAAGTCCTTCTATAGAGGGAAGATTTGTCACTGTATCAAGCTATACAATTAAACAGATACAAAGGTCATATAGGTATCTGAGGATTATTCAGTTTGGAATTAATTGATCCAGTTTCCCAAGTCTTGCAATGCTAGACCACAGGTGAAATCACAAGTCAGAAACAGAGTATGTTCCACCAACTTTTCCAGTAGTTTTAAAATCAGTTAAGCCTGTAATTGCAATGAAAACCATGAGGTAGACACACTACTGCTCTAAATCATGAAACTTCCTTAACTTCAGTCTTTGTTTCAGTCTCGTAAGTCTTACGTTGGAATTCAGTTTGTCTCTACAAATCTGAACCATCTTTAGCTGACCAGATATAGCCCCTGTAAGCCAGATCGATCATGGAAACAATTTCATTTCAACATAAAATTGAAAATATTTTTATTTCCAGTCCATGTGTAATCAACGCTCTACATCAAATATTTGCATAAATATTTGTGTCTATTTTCAATTTGCAGTCCGGCCCATCTACATAAAAAAAAAAAACCCCCAAACTCAAAACAGTCTTCTGAAGCATTTTCTCTTACCTTCATCTTGGTTCATAACTCCAGGCACATTTTTCTGAGGAGCTGAGATGCTTACCAGGTTTTTAAACAAGGAATTAACAGAAATTCAACATCTCATTGATACTTGTTTCAATTAAAAGCTAATATCTGACTCAGAATAATACACATCATTTGTGTTCATGCAGCTGAGACTTGGGAGGTTGCAAAAAATGCAGGAGATCTAAGGTATGATAAATTATAGCACTCTGATTTTCTGCTTCAACAAATCACAAAACTTTGGGGTAGAAAAGGGAGGATCCGTAAGCAATCAGAAGAACAAATTAATAACAGATTTGAAGATTTTCTCCCCAGATGCCCACACACATGCAGGGTATTCATGTTATGCCCTAGCACTAGATTATAAACACCCAAATACAGTGTCTGAAAGCAGTACTCAAAAGGACAAGTCAGAAGAAAATCAGACAAAACACAATGTAATTGAAATTTAACTTTTATTCTTCTATTGATAAAGCCCCAAGATCTCTCACAGCAGCAATAGATGCAGAAGATCTCTGCAGAAATGATACCTCTTCTTAATCTGTCTGCATAGCCAAGTATGCCAAGTGTGGAGGGACTGCATGTTAATACAGTACAGGCACTGCTCAGTAGTACAGAGATCAAGTTTCTTGGCATACTTTTAACCCATCCTTAATATTAGCATTTTCATAGTATTAAAGATGACTGTTAACGACTTGTCTTTTTATTTGATTTTTGTTGTCATTGCAATTTAAAAACTTTATTAATTTCTACAAGTTAAATTTATATACCCAGACAGACCTCCCCACATTTTTTAGTAGTTGACAAACTGTATCCAAATGCTACAATTCAGAATGAAAACGTTACTGGATTTAGCAGCATCAGCTGCATTAAATATTTCTGTAGAGTAACAAAACACATCTCTTTGTTCAGTAACACAAGGTATACAGGTTTTAAAACATACATTTCTATCTGTATCCATACCTTTAATATATATATTTTTATATAGCTCTAAACCAAATCTCTACTATTTTACAATTAAATTAAAACACATCCACGATTGGTCTAACTAGTTATTTTGGTCTCAATACTTTAAACATTAGTTGTTCCATAAAAATACACCATTCAACAACGTGGTTGTATCAGTACCATGAGGCCTTCTGAAAGAGGCCTATGACGCATAATCAACCACGTAGCTCAGTGCTCAATACCATCTAAATGATAAATATTTATACTGCATTTTCAAACTACTGGGATCCTTAAAAATCCAGATTTCTCTTTGTAGGCTCACCATGCTTACAAACATGCAGAAAGCAGTCACATTTCTCACTTGCCTGTAGCAACTGCATTTTTTTCTTTTCCATGCTGTTTTTTTTCTGATCACTAACCTTTTCCCTTCTTTCACATACTGAAGTATTTCACAATGGATCATACTGCTCCATGTGAAAGACTAAGGATTAGCTGCATAGTAAGAACTGCCCTTTTCAGTTTAAGCTTCTAAGAATCAAATCACTAACAGTCAATTAGGATGCACTCATAGCTGCCATACAAGTGAACAGACACCCAGTAGATAGTCAATTCTAGATATATACCAAAAGGTGAAGCTGGGGAAAAAAAACAAAACAAAACACCACCAAAAAACCCAAGCAAACAAAAAAATCCAACAAAAACACACCACCAACAAAAAACAAAGCAAACCCCCCAAACCTAACCTACATGAGTACAGCCTCAAGCCTGACAGATTCCAAGACGTGAACCTTTGTCCACAGATTTTCTTCAAAACAGGACACAAAACCTGTGCCATGGTCAACCATGCTTGAGATAAAACATTAATCACTTATAGCTAGAGATGTCCTTATTACCACCACTGCATCATTCCACATGAAGTTTTATAGCAATGATGATGTAGTACTGCTAGAGCACAAAAAAGTATCCTCTAACTCAGCAGCAGTCAGCAATAAAACCCCAGACAAGCTCACATGTCACGGTAACCTGGCATATAAACCTAAGAACATTTTACTCTTATAAATGTGATAATAATTTAGGTGCTAACTATTCCAAGACCAATACAGTCAGTCAGGAGATAAAACTACAATAGGACATACCAAACCCACAAGAAAGGTATGACAATTAAGATGAGTATTTCTTTTAAACAGCAGAAAGTCAGGGAACCATCTGGAATCCTTTTGCATTGCATTAATATATCTTGTTTTGGAATATAAAAATACATCTAGAGAGTCAATCCAGAACTGTAAACACAATTACATTTTTCCCCTTAACTGCTTTAAAATTAGTACAAAATAATATAAGTTACAGGAATGATTGTTGTAAATTTGTAAATGTCGGTAATTACAAAATCATTATATGAGAACAACTGTAAATTATTTACAGGTGAGGTAATACAACTTACAGAGTAACAAATTACAATTTAGCAGAAGTCTAAAAATAACTTACCAAAGCATTACAAAATCTGGTATTACCAACTACACAGTAGATCATGATTAGGCTTTGTAGTTGATACACAACATATTCTTAAGAAAAGTGCCAAAATACTGCTACATAAGAATCCTTTTTTCCAAAATCGTCCAGCAAAAAAAACCCTGAAGATTCTATGTTAATACCAAAAGAAAACAGGAAGAAGAGATGCCAGTTGTACAAGTTTGTCTTATTAAACACCTTTGAAAAATCTGTAAATTCACTTTCATGCTTACAGGTCTGACATGAAAGAGACTTATTAACAAAAATATAAATACAAATACCAACACATATGCTTTTTCAGGGTATCTTAAGCCATTTTAAAAGTACACATTCCTCTTAAATTGTGAGACACATGAAGACTGAAAACATTCTAACCATGGCTGAACTGTCGAGGGTTGCTGTGATCAGTGCCACAAAGTCCTGCTGGATGCCAGTCACTACCGATGCACCCCAGAGGTCTGCACTGGGGTCTATAATGTTTAGTGTTTTCGTTAACAATACAGGTGATGGGACAGAACACGCTTGCAACGTGCCATTCAAAGGGACCTTGGCAGGCTGGAGAAAGGGGCAAACAAGAATCTCAAAGTTCAGCAAAGGGAAATACAAAGTCCTGCGTGTGGGGAGGAATAGTCCCATGCACCAGTACAGGCTGGGACGCTGACAAGCTGCTAAATAGCCTTGCAGAGAGTGCTACCAAGCCACTGTGTGCCCTTGTGGCCAAGGAGCCCAGCTGTCTCCTGGCCTGCATTAGGAAGAGCATTGCCAGCAAGTTGAGTGAAGTGATTCTTCCCCTCTGCTCAGCTCTGTTGAGATGACTCAAGTGCTGGGTCCATTTTTGGGCTCCCCAGTTCAATACAGACATGGTCACACAAAAGTGAGTCCAGTGAAGGGCCACAGAGGTGATTACATGATAGGATCACTTGACACACAAGGAAAAGCTGGGAGAACTGGAATTGTCTAGCCTGGAGAAGAGATGGTACAGGGGTGATCTTACCTTAATGTGTGGAAATGCCTCATAGGGAGGAATAAAAAAGGAGCCAGACTCTCCTCAGTAGCATCCAGTGACTGGACAAGAGGCAATGGGCATAAATGGAAAAACAGGAAACTCTATTTAAAAATAATAATGGACCTTCGTAGTGTGAGGGAGATGAGAACACTGAAAGAGGTGGCCCAGATATCTTCTGGAGTTTCCATTCTTGGAGATACTTAAAACCCCAGCTTGTTGCAGCCCCAAGCAACCTGCTCTAGCTAACCCTCCTCTGAGCAGGGGGATTGGACCAGATGATCTAGAGGCTCTGCAACCTCAACCATTCTGTGATTCTATGAAAGGACAGGGGCTTTTGTAGCCCAGGCATTGGATCAACTGAGTGACAAAGGAAACTATAAAATGTAAATGGAATATATTTTCTCTTTAAATTATTGCATACAATGTTAATTTTGCTGCCTGCGCTTTGCTGATCTCATTTTTTCAAATCTTGACTCCATTTCTTCCAGGACCTTTGGTGTGTATCGCACAACTAATTTAACCTTTCCTTGAGCTGCCTTCAGCAGTTCTACTGCTTTTTCATGGTGCTCACCTTCGACACTCTGCAAAGCATAAACCATTAAATACAGTATTAGAAGAAGCACACACTGAACATTTTTTATCATCTCTTCTACAACTTCTATATAATGAAATATTGAAGAATTCTAGTTTGAAGGCTGCACAAGGACAACATCACCCAAGCTCAGAATTTATTCTTCAGCAAATAAATAAGAGATGATGACAAATACACTAATTAGCAGTAACAAAAGAACAGTGCAAAACTTTTAGTTAGGTTTACGCTGAAGAATTAAATTCTGTATTTACATACACTAAATGAAATGAGGATAACCGTAGGCAATTACAAAGTTACACTTCAAAATCAACAGCTTCAGGAGGATGCTTATTTAAAATTCATTATCATTTTACTTCTTTTGGCATGCATTTTAAATTCCAAAGTAACCTTCAATTTGCCTAATGAGTTGCCAAGACAGCTGCCTTCTTGATGTTATCCTGTGTTACGACAAGACAAAGAAGCGCACACTGGGCACCTGCAATGGAGCAGCCAACGTGCAGATGCATTGCTTATCTTAGTGCTCCACATATCCCTCATTAAATGCACAGTATTCAAGCTAACTTCCTCTAAACCAATTAAAAACAGCCTAACCCTACTCAGTAAAAAGAAAATAAAAATACTTTCCTAAAACAACTCTTAGAACTCATTAAGGTTATATTAAATTAATTCTCAATTTTAAGCAACAGTTCTCAATAACTGCATCCAAAGACACATTTGTGGATTACACACATTTTTTAATCAGCAAAACTCATTCCTCTCAAACTTATTAAACACAACGACGGGACTACCCCCAAGCCTACCTCCCACTGGTGCTATTAGAAGCTAGAAGGCAGGTGATGTACCTGTTGATTGGAGGGTTTCCCCGTTACTATAAAGTTACTTACAGAAAGAAAGACAACAGTTAAAAAAACCCAAGTTATTTCTCTTCTATCAGACTTAGACAACACATACATTTGAATGTTTTCATTTTTGTTGTTCAAGTGGATGCGTAGGCTGTTCTGTTTCAAACTGGTAATAAAAGGTTTGTAAAGTTTCATGTTTATATCAAAACACCTCAAAATCTATACTCACAATCTCCCAGATGAAAACAATAAACTTGTTTTAAGGTACATTCAGCGCGCTCCTGGCCACGGCATTTTTTTTTTTAAATATTAGAAATTACAATTACAAGAAAATGCCTGTCATATGTATTAAGATGACAGGATTCCATCTGTAAACATCATATGATGATTCTTTTGAGACCACGTTAACATTCTCAAAGGTATTTTAGGTACTCTCTCACAGTATCCTTGTGATGGCTAGATATATATTTACACACGAGCATGCAC
Organism: Megaceryle maxima; assembly: GCA_024605025.1. Taxonomy (NCBI): domain Eukaryota; kingdom Metazoa; phylum Chordata; class Aves; order Coraciiformes; family Cerylidae; genus Megaceryle; species Megaceryle maxima. Next base: position 106,874 of record JANHGN010016298.1, read on the forward strand.
ACGAGGAGTCATTGTTAGCTGTACCAACTGTCTCATGATTGGGTTCAGTTTAGGGTGGAGTGGTGGTTTTGTTTTCTGTAAGAGGGTCTGTGGGTGAGCAAGGTCTCATCTGAAGACAGTTGTACAGCTGTCTCTAAATGCTTCAAAATAACAGGAAGTCTAGGCCAAGAGTAATTGTGTCACTAGGCCATGATTTCTCTTATGTCTCTTGAAAATGAGAGTTTGACTCCCAGGAAACATTCAGGAGCCAAGTATGTCAGGGATCTGTGCTAGTGGTGACTTCCCAAAGCACAAAGACACAGGAAGTTTCTATTCCTTTCATGTGTTAAAAAAACACCTACTCAAGATAAGAAATACAGGATTTAGTTCGATCTTCAGTCTTAAAACAAAACTGGGTTTACAAACATAATGATGGAAACATCTTATTTTAAGGTAGCATGAAGCTCCTCTAAATAAAAGCAAGGGTTTCAGAGATATTTACATCCATTTGACTAGCAGCTGCCTTAAGTCAAAGCCTGTCCATAGCCTCCTTTTTCCAGTCATCCTGTGTTTTGCTTTTTCGTATTGTAACTCTTCAGAAGAGAATACTTATTAAAAATAAATAGCCACAACAGCACTTTAAACATTTACTCCTTAAAATATAATAAAAGACTGTTTTTGAAGCTCCACGCACTTAAGTGGAAGGAAAAAAAACCCAAAAAAACAACAACCACCCACAATTGAAGATAACACCACCATGTAGTTCCATCTTATTATAGCTTTCATTATGCAGTAGCATTTTTATTCGGATAGTGAGAATCTGGTCAGTCTAACACAACATAGCATAATTTACTACTTACCTTAGAAGGTGCAGAAAACTATATTAATTAAAATCTGCATCATGAAACTTGGATGAAGGAAGAAGCCATAATGACACTGTTTTACAAATTTTCTAAATTTATAGAACCCCTCAATCTGAAACACTGACCTAAGTAGTACAGCTCCCAGCTGAGATATAGTATAACCCTAGAACATTCAAAGGACAAAAAAGAAACTATATTGCCGAGATAAAGAGGGGAGCTGGAGCTTGTGCCATGTATATTCTCTGTATGCCCCCAAGTGGAAACAAGTAGTTACTGCTACATGAAGTGAAAACCAATTCCTACCACTCCGTTCACAGAAAGCAGCTGGTCTCCACGTTTCAGGCCTCCGTGTCTATCAGCTATACCACCAGGGATAATTCGAGAGATGTAGATTGGAGAATTTTGTTCTTTGCCTCCCATAATGTTGAATCCAAGACCTTCTTCTGTTTTGGGTAGTTCAACTACTCTGGGATGAGAATGACCTTCACTAGCAGCAAATGCAGCTACAGTCGCCTGTAAAAATAAGATTTTCCTATCATAAGAAATTAAATATAGAAGCCTTAGCTAGACACAGTGAGCAGGCTGAAAAAACTATTTTTATCTCAAAACATTTTAATATTAAGAAAAATTAGATTAATTCCCTAGATACCAACACTAGTATGAAAAATTTATAACTCCATGTATAAAATTAAAACAGAAGAAACTTAAAAATGACAAGTCCTTTGTTATACCTTTTAATAACCCGTTAAGCTTATCCATTTTATCAGACATCTAGATAATATCCTCCTGCATTTTAAATAATCTTCTTCTGCTTCTAAAGTAACAAACTACTGTATTTTACACAAGTTAAGAGTTTGGTTTTTACCTTTGCTGTTGCATTAGCTCTAACTTCTGGGCTACTGCTGATATCCACAGTTTCATATACGTGTTCATACACCTTTAGAGACAAAACAGTTTAAGTATGGGAAAACCAGGCATTTTTCTGCTCAGATAATATAACAAAATATCAGGTACAACTCAAAAATGCATAAATTAAGTAGTACACAACTCTTACTTCCCAATCCCCTATAACATGTCAAGTGTCAAACTACCACACTATGAAGAAACAGCTCTCTCAGTATCTTTATTGCTCAGTTAACATGTGTGTATCTAGGTCTCAGCCTAAATCTTCCCTCCTTCCACAGCATTCAGACCTCACTGTGACTTTAGAAATGCTTGTGACTAGTCTAACACACCTGACTGGAGATGTGGATGGTCACCTTTCTTGTTTGATTCAAGATAGAACTCTTCAGTAAGGATGCATGCAAAATCACTTAAGGATAGCTCTTCAAAGCTCCCCCAACAACCCAGCCCTCCCCCCAGGCCCCCATATTTTCCTTCAACTGATGCAACTGACTGAATATCTTCAGAAAAAAATGGTATTAAGAGTACTAATGTTAAGGAGCTAGCCACATCTTTACATCTACTTGCCAATCATTTGGACTTGCTAAGAAATAAACACACTGTCTTTTGACAGGATGAAAACATTAAGATGGCACCTGTGCCTACAAACAGAGCTTTAAAATCATTCCAGTTGTTATCATTAATGGTAACACCAACAGCAATAGCAAAGCATATTCAATCACCTAAACATCTCAGAAAGAGTATCTGGAGGGCAGATGGGGTGGTGCAAGGCTCCACCTCAAGGAGATGCACAAGGTGACGTAGATTTGGCTTTAAAGAAACAGAAGTGATCTGTACTTTGTCCATTCTTACACTGCAAGAGGATAACAGCCTGCCAGCAAGGATGGACCCTCAAAATAATCTCCAAAAAGTGGTTTCTTCCTGAGCCATTATTTAATACACCTATGTTATCTCATGTTATTTACTCTTGAACTTTTCAAATTGTCTTGTTCTATTAAGCTCTTTATATCAAATTCAGCTTTTTAAAAGTACAAAATTAGATTACTGCACTGAGCACCAAAAAGTAAAGCAAACTGGTTTTTAACTCAAGATCACTGCTTACGTAAGTTAACTTACCTCCCTTACAGCATTACAGAATTCACTTTGAAGGACTCTTTGCAATGCTTGTAGCTTTTGTGGTGGCACTTCTCCACTTCTCTGTAATTTTTCCAGCAACTCAATTGCTCTGCAGATGTCTACAGAAAAATAAAGCACTAGTAATGAGGACTGCCTGAGGAAATTCAAGTTTGTTTGTTTTTTAATTAACAGAGCAGTCTGTGTGTATGTGTGTGCACTTGTATATACCTTAAAAGTAATACATAGTTTAATTTCTCCCAAAACCTCACGTACCTAACAAAATGTTACAATAAACCACTGTACTTTCAGACTATTTTAAGCCAACCACAGAAGCCCAATCCTGCAAAATATCTGGAGGTATCACTGTCATATGCATATTACAAAGACAACCTGTTTTTTCCTTGAAGTTTAAATCAGACTGGAGTACTTCATTGGTGTATATATATATACACACACTACCAACGTTTCATATACATACTTCATCATTTATCTATTGTATGGATAGCATTTTGTTAAAACCAGCTAGAATGTAATCAAATATGCTGTCTAACATTCCTTTTCTATTCACAAAACTAGATCAACCAAAGTACACTCAATCTCCCCTACAACGGGGCTGAGAACTATTTGCCTATTTCTCTTTTCCCCAATGCACCTAGAAAAACACTGATTCCTTTTGATATTCTCAGATGAGAGAGATCATCTCTGTAGTCTAGACTCCTCAGCCCTAAACCTTTGTTCCAGTTCCTAAAAATTTGTTCCCAAGCACTCACATTGTCCATATTCTTACAAACGAAGCTGCTCCTTTGTGAAACTGAACTCCCTATAAAGGTCTCAATTCCGGACCAGTACAACTCCCAGCAAGCATTAAATGCTATGTGACATGCTCCTGGCAGCTCTACCAGAGTAGAACACATTTGTATCCCTCACTGGTATTTCTGAAGTGTTACATTAGTGATGGTTCTTAATCACGCAAGTCCTTGAAGAGAAGCAGAACAGGCTCTCACAACAGCAGACAGAAAGGATTACCTTCATTATCACAAACACAAAGAAGTGGTGATTAATCTACTATATAAATAAGGCACAAATTATTTTAGAAAAGGATGAAGTCTGGGACACTGCTATATCCCGAATGCATTACTTCCTTTCTTCTGTAATTAACCTTTAGGCAATCATTTCTCATGTGAATGCTTGTTACTCAATGGCTTCGTGTCAGAACAAGTGTAAGAAGAGAGAATTTACGTAACAAGATGAAGAGACAGGGAGTTCTGAAACAAAGGTGAAGTGCGCTGGCAAGAGACAGCCCACAGTGATGATCTGTCCAGTTCCGTGAACCAGTCAGTCAGACATGTCTCACCCACTTCTGCACTGAGATCAAGTGGTGTCGTCCATGAAACAAGGTACAACTTGACCTCGCAGGCGGGTCATCCACTGACTGGAAACAAATTTTTCATGGATGACCATCCAAGTATTATCCCAACAGCCATGAGACACAAATTATTTCAGATGAGAGTTAAGGTTTCTTTGTGACAGGAGAATCTGGCTTTTTTTTTTTTATTATTTATTTTTTTCCTCCAGCAAACATTCTGAGATTTGAAAGCATCAGCTATCTACAGCAAAGAAATACCAAACCCTCAATTTTAGCTATTACTAATCCCAAGTCTACAGAGAACTCATTTAACACAGGTGAAATTTGCTATTTGTACAATGACAAAATGAAAAATAATAAAGCTTTTAATTTCCTAACATACATTTTTTTATGCAACATAAAAAATAGTTGGCAAAATGAGATTATTAATCTTTCAATCTTATGACACAATCACCAACATTCTCAGTAATCCTCGTGTTCATCAACAGCAGTACAAATTATCTTAATTTCACAAAATCTCCCTGAACAGCTTGAAGTAAAGTGATGAACAAGTAACAGCAGCACTTCCAAACCTGCAGCACTCTATACATTCATTAAAAAAACCAACCCTCATATGTAAATTACAATACAGTTCACACTTAAACACTTGCAGCTGTTTGCAGACAAATGGTTATTTCATGCACATAAAAAGTACAGTTCTATGCAGACATCCTTGAGTCTGGTCTGTGAACCACAATTAAGCTGTAAGGTGTATGAACTTGTTATCTAACCGTCTGATTAGATATTGCATGAAATGTTGCAGGAGGACAGCAATCTACTGATCCAAAGAGCAGCTGCAGAAAAGAAGACTCCTGAGCTCCATTTGCTGTTTTTTCTTTTTTTGACCTCCAAGTTTCATCAAGAAACTAGATACATTTCCTACCTGTATCTCCTAACAGACTAATGTTTAGTCACACAACATTTTATACCCTAAGGCAAAACTGGCTAGTTTGGGAACCCCCTGTCTCTTTCATGAAGCCTAGACTAAGAACACAGACCAGCTTGTCAAAAAGTGACTGAGATACACTGAAACAGATTCATTTTAGATGAAACTAAAACAGAAAAGGCACTTCAATAAAAAAAGGGCTTTCAGATCAAAGGACCAAGCTGCTGCAGTAAAAACCCACAGCAGACAATCACAGCACGCAAGTTGGGTCCTCAGCACTCTAAAGAGCTCCTTTCATCACACTGCAGCACCTGCTCAGGCAGATACAGCCAATGGATCCCAGTACCAGGACACTTTTCCCTTACAGTTGTTTTGGTTTACCCTATTGACAGGACCCCATTGTACCAGTTTGAAAGTGAAATGATTGTAGCTTTCTCCTAGTGAACCACATTAGGCACTATTAGCCAACAGCTGAGGATTCAATCCCTCCTAGAAATGCTACTCTGGAAAGGAGCTAGTTTGGCTGGGAACAAGTGTCACACTTTTAGTTTTCAAGAACAGATCGTTGTCTGCCCTGCTGATGTAGTTTGCTTCCTCCTGAACCACTGCTCAGGACACGATCAGCTGTAAGCTGTCTTCCTCACAATATCTGCCCTACAGTTAAGCCAACTGTTCAGTGCTAGACACTGAAGTGAACACTACAGAATTGTGTCAGTGATGGATTTCAACAAGAATCAATGTAGAAATAACTCCAGAGGTAGGTGATTAACAAAACCACAAAAATCATTGTAAAATGGAATCCATGCACAAAAAAGGATTTTCTTTTAACCTTTTCATCCTTTTTATGAGTTTCCTGTTCTTCACAGGTTTTTTTTTTTTGAGATCAGAGGATACTAGATTGAAGTCCTGAAAAAACAAGATACATTTAAACTAAAATAATGTGGGGAAAAAAGCCATCAAGACACCACCACTCCAAACATATGTGTGAACAAAACACAAAAAGGAAAAAAATGCAGCATCCTCATAAATACCCCTGATTAACCACCTCTGCTGCCTATGTTCATAGTTGGGATTCCAAAGGTGTACGCAGATTTATCACACATCACCACCAAACCAGAATAACTTTGCAATGTTAAATGTTCTTTCATCCCTGCCCTCCAGTGAGTTTGGGTGGTGGTGTTTGTAATGCAGCCTGGAGGAGAGAAAAGACTGGAAGAATTTTCAGTTGCCCTGATGGCAAGCATATGGTAACTATATGATCCACTCATTTTCTGTACTATTCTTTCTTATGCTATATGCCGACAACATTAGTGACGTTCGCTTCTAAGTTGATGATGATTCATCACCAGGTTATCTGCAGTCAATCCCATACAATTAACAAAGCATTATTTATTTCTGTAAATAAAGCTCTTGCTTTTGTGGGTCCATTATACTGTGCTTCCTTTTTTTTTTTTTTTCCCCTCAAAAAGACCAATATGCCAGAAAACTAAATAGCTCCTTTGTTCCACTGATCCTTAAGTAACTCTGCAGATTTGTTTGTTTTCACAGACAGATCACAGTGGCAGGGTAATGAGGTGGAGAAGGATGCTGCCTCAGGTTTAACTCCACAGACCTACCAAGAGCAACTAATCCAGTGCCAAAGCAGCTGCCCTAATTAAAAAGCTTTGGAGCTGGGAGGGTAGATGAGCCGTGGAGTCAGAAGCAAAGTCCTTATATAAGAAGTTACTATTTACAGGCTTCCTCTCACATGCTGCAAGTGGTTCACTTGTGGAATGGGAAGGACAGTTAGGCAAATAGAAAAATTGAATTCTCTGGCAGGTAACATGTGGTAAAACCAAGTGACAGTACCAAACACAATCAAGTGGGTATAATAGAGTTTGTAATACATATATAAAAAAAAAAAAAAAAAAAGAATATAAAAAAAAGGGCATCTAGAACTGTGAGCAAAGGTGGTGGTCCCAACGGGACTGGCAGTGGGAAAAGTCAGTTCATCCAATCACCTACACCCCTCAACTTTTTTCCTTTAAGAAATCCTGCTTTTGAATTCTCAGTATTCTTTTCCCGTTTAAATTCCATTTTCTAATCTCTAAATTCCTAAATCACATCATATATATTGTTATGCAAGCTCGAGTTCACTGACCTGCTGTGGACCTTGCGCTGTTCTAAAGAACCACCCTGAAAGAAGTTCATCATTGTTTCTTAAAAGCCCTAAATGAAAGACACAAACATACTACAGAAAAAAATACCCAACTAGGTTTTGTATTTTTTCCTATTTCCCTACTAATTCTAGTTACATACTGAACAGCATCAGCAATAAAACTTAAAGACTATAAACTAGAAAATCAGGATAAAAACATAAACGTGAGAGGGTAACAGAGCTGAGCAGAACTATGAACAAGTGTAGAGGGACCCCTGAATGTGTCAGTCTTCTATAAAACCAAGTAAATTATATTGCTAAGACACAGCCTAACAGACTGAACTTAAAGCTAAGAATTCAGCTGTGTTCCAGAGTAAGTTTTCCCAGGAGAACACCAGAAACAAAGACTTAGCAGGCTGCGTGAAGAGCTAGCAGAAGTGTTGGCAGCAGCGAAGGCACAGCAGACGCTTCCACAGAAGGTCTGGTGCGAGTGCACTCAGGGAAACCCACACGCGAACCGAAACGCGAGAAAAACCTCCGGGGGCCGCACGAAGAAAAACCAAAGCAATTAAGTCCCACCAGCCCGCTAGGAGAGGCAGAGGCAAAGGAAAACGTTCCCGAAGCCGCTACGGCAGCGCTGCTCTCCGGCTGTCTCCGGGGGAGAGGAGCCCCTCAGGGCTCCCGACGGGCCGGGGGAAGAGGCAGCGCCGCTACCGCTGCCTGTTCTGCCTGCCCCGCGTCCGCCGCCCGGCGGGACGCCGCTCCCCGAGGCCTCCGGCAGAGGCTGGGGGACAGGACAGGCCGTGCCAGGGCCTCAGGCCAGACCCCGGGCAACGCGCCCCACGGCCGGGTCCGGACAGCAGCTCCTTCACCATAGCTCGCCCGCAGCAGAGTCCGGCGGGAGCGCCCGGCCCGCGGGCCGCACTCACCTCGCTCCAGCCGCACCGGCTCGCTCAGCGCCGCCATCTCCTCCTCGCTGTGGCCCGCACGGGAAGTGACGCAGAGCTGCCGGAAGGGCCGGGGCGGGGGGCAGTGATGCGGCAGCCCCGGTGGAGCGGCGGCCGTCGCAGCGCACGTTGGACGAGCGTGGAGCGGCTCCGTGGCCCTGGAGGGGCCGGCGGTTGCTGTGGCTCCACCTGGGCCTGGGTTTTCCGGTGCTGGCCAAAACTGCGGCAGCTTTCCTGGAAATGCTCTCTCCTTGTTTTCCTCCCCTAGCCCTTAACGCCGCTGAGGAATCTACCCGCTAAAAACACCGCAGGGAGCGGGTATCTCCCCCTTCATCTCCGATCGCCCTCGGGGAGGCAATAAATATGCATAAATGTTGTTCTGCCTGTGTGAAATGCCAAGCGTGCGCTTTCTGTTTGCTTGGCGTCAATGTGATCTGTGTGCGGGGCTAATACCTCGCGTGTACTTTCTGTACTGAACCGGGGCAAGCGCGGCCTACCCCGGGGCTTCTAGAAAAGGAGACTATTTCAAGACATGTATTTCTATATTCTTAAATTATTCTAAGGGTATAACTCTCCACGTGTGGCTTTAATTTTGCCTGCGTTCTGTATTTTTCGCTTTGGAACAATCATGCTCACCAGGTCTCAGAAGTGTCAGCTGATGTGACAGTGATGGACTCTCAGTGATTCATTTTAATGCCAGTTCCTCTCAGTTTGAAGGATGCTGCATGTGCTCTGCAATGAAAAGGTCATATGAATGGAATTTTTGCAGGTGAACAAAATTAAATCCTCACAGACTAGTTTCCAGTGAGAAAAAGTGTTTTAGCAGCTGGAATCATAGAATGTTTCTGGAATAAAATCCAGATGTTTCTATCACTGTGCTGCAGGACCTACTATTCTTTTACAAGCAACTGAGATTTTAAATAGCTTGCTCTGACTTTGGACAGATAAGCCTGGTGAGAAAAATGACTCTTCAGCAATATTTTGTAAATATTAAGATTTTTCCAAAAGACTTGATAAGAATGTATGTAAACATACCTTTAAAGTAGCATTATTGTGACCAGTAAAGACTAAAGATTCACAAGTTAAAGCATCTGCTTCAACTTTCCTGTGGAACCAGTGAACTGGAAAATGGTGTTATGAGAGAGAAAATCTGAAAGGCAAATTTCATGTAGTATTTCCCCTGTCTACTTCATAGCACCATCCAACTTAAACCATACTATTCCAGGAAGTTGCACTCGTTTATATCTGAAGAAAAACAAACAAACAAACAAAACCAACCAACCAAACAAAAAACAAAAAACCAACCAAAGTTTGAGCTTCTAATTTGTGATCTGTGAAGAATGTTGATAATGTAATAGCTACTTGGTTTTGTTTGTTTCCAAAAGGGAACTTACTGCCTATGATTATCTTTTACTTGAGAAAGCTAGGTCTTCTTACACCAGAAGTTCTGTGAATAGCAGGAAAACTAGTGGGGTTATAATCTTACAAAAGAATGGAAAAAAAGCAGTTGAAGTGACTGCTTATTCTTTGTGGTGTTTGGTTTTTTTGTTTTGTTTTTTTTTTTTTAATGAACTCAGATGATCTGAAAGAAACTTAGGTATAAAGTTTGTCACTTCTCTCTGTTTCTAATAAAAAAGGCAATGTTGGCATGTATGCCTTTTCTTTAGAGAATGACAGGCTTGGTGCTCCAGTGAAGGAAGAAGTGGAATGCCAGTGGAGGACCATAACAGAGGGAAGGAAAAATAAGTCTACAGGTTTTATAGAAGAAGAAAAAGCATGCACAGTATTTTCACAGTAGTAGCTGAGAAGCATGAAAGATCATAAGCATTAAACTTCAATTGTTGTATTTTGCTAACTATAATGCAATTATTAATTTAGACCAATTTGTCTGTGTCAGTCAAGTTTGTGACATTTTAACCAGAGTTACTTTACTTAAATCCTCATGGATTAATTAGTCTGGGTGTTACCAGCTGCACTTTAATGCCACATGAAACATTGGTGCTGTGCTTTCCGGTATATGTCAGTAGGACTTCTGGGAGCAAGCTCATCCTGCCGTTTTTGTGTCTGCAGTGACACTCCAGAGTTATTGTTGAAGGATTATCAATAATCAAGTGATATAGCCCATGTCTTCATTGGCAAATAATTGCATTACCAGTCCAGGAGAAACTGGAAATCAGCCTCTACTGTAAGATAACTTAAAATGAGAGCACAGTTTGTTTTAGGTGAGAGGGCTTAGTCTCTAAGAAGTTAATCCCTAACATGAATTTTCTTTATAAATCAATTAGTGAGGTCTTAATATTTTCACAATGGTGTCTTACCAGGCAGCCAACCATGTGGTCATTTAATTCTAGGTATTAGGCTCAGATAAGGGAGTGCAAATATGACAAGATACACTCTGTGATTAGCCAAGCAAAAGGCAGGAGGAAGAGTGGCTCAAGAAACATTGTTCACTTTCCTTCAGGCCTATGATTGGCTGCAAGATTTGGGCTCAAGCTTCTCATGAGAAAGAGACACTATTTCCCACAGTGCAGGCAGTCATTATCAGGAACATCTCTCAAGTGGACTTTTGTTTTTAAGAATAGCTTAATTTGGTTTAGTTTCTATATGTTGTTACCAGACGTGCTAAACCCAAACGGCCATCAGGAGAATAAGAAAATGCACATGGATGGTGGCAAGCTTTGTCTCCATACGATTTTATCAGTGTGTGAACATATCTTACTTCTGTTGGAAAATTACTTCCCTGTGTACAAACCTGTACCTGTGTATAGGTGTTCTGGTGTTCACAAGACCAGCCCATAGGGGTCTTGTAACTAGGCAGTATTTTCTTTCACATCCAACTGTCATGAATTAGTCACAAGGAGGGACCACTAAGATTCTTTAGATGCTATAGAAAACATTGGAACAGTCTTCTAAAATTTTGTTGTTCCAATCATATCCTTAGAAGTATAACTGTGCTAATTAGTGCATTATTTTCATGCACAGAGAGTACAAATCACACACCCACAGTGTTTGTTTATATGTGTTTTCACATGCATATGGTCAAGAATGGTTTTGAAGTGCTCTTAACATTATTAGGCAAATCTTAAGCCCAAACTGAAAGGAATTATACTTTAATAATTTACTAGCTAATTAGTGTAGAAGATATGTATGCATCCATGTACCTCTAAGGAGGAAATGGCAATTGTGTAACACAGTACACCAATGCAGAGGTAAAAAAAATGGCTAGGGATGGGTATCAGGACACAATATATGCTTATAAAAGTTGCAGAGGAATCTCTGCTGTCCACAAAGAACAATGTCTGCCTAGGAAACCTGAAAGGCCAAATTAACCATGATAGGACTTTCATTTATGATTCAGGGCAGAGAGGAGAGTGCAAATTCAATTTTTAGGTTATTAAGACATCCCTTTGCCTCAGGACTACCATGTTGGTAGAATTTTATTGCTTTAATACCACTGAATTTAATTACTTTAAGTCTTTGACAGTTGCATTAGTTTTTGCAATTTCAGCAATGCTTTGATTCATTGGCTGAGTCCAGAATGAGTTTCATGGTCTGCCACACACCACAATTGATTGCTATTGTCCCTGTCAAAGCTCAGGCTTCTATACCTATTGAAGAACTTTGGACCTCTTCAGTCATGCACACACTAGCAATTTTTTTCTGTCTTAATAGGACAGAGGAGATTTTTGCTTTGTTACGTATTACAGAAGATGCATAAGATGCATTTTGATTACTCTCTCACACATTGGTTGATTAGCAAGTATGAAGAGTCCAGCATTTTGGTATGTGCCACCCCACCTCCACCTCAGTTATTTTTTCCACATAAAATTTGGCTATGTGAGTTGTCCCTGAATTTTTCTAGTCGCTCCTGGTGAATGTGGGAGCACCTGGCAGACACACAGAAAGCCCTGCCTGCTACTCTTTTTTTTTTTTTTTTTTTAATCTTGTCATTATCATCACATCCCCAGCCTTTTCTGTTAATGAAAATGCTGTTTATGGATGACAAGGCTGACAGAGGAAGCAAAGCCAAACTAGAAAGTCCGTGATTACAATTGCAATTAATTGTGGTAATTACAATTAACACTCACAAATAATTAAAAACATCTGCTTTCCCTCCAGCGTAAAACACTTGATCTTTCAAATGGTCCTTTTTAATAAAATACCCCATATCTGTGAAAGGCCTCATACAGATGAGATGGACTCACCTTACTGTAGTATGTAGTAAACATACTCTGTAGTGCAGCTCCACAGGAACCTTCACCATTAAGTTCTGAAAGACAGCAAGCTTCTGTT
>JANHGN010016299.1:0-23157 GCA_024605025.1 Megaceryle maxima
CGGGCGGGGGGGGGGGGTGTCGGGCAGGTTGGGGTTTTGCTTTTCTCCGGTCTTTTTTTGTGTGGTTTTTTGCTTGTTGTCTGTTTTGGGTGGTGGTTTGTTTTTTTTTTTTTTTCTTTACTCTCCCTGTTGGGGAGTTTGGAGTGAGACGGGTGGGGGAGGAATTACTGAAAAAGGAGATTGAGGGGGGGAATTGCCTCATTTCTCGCCGCGCTGCCGGCGCGCCTGTTGCTCCCTGATACGGCCGCGCCGGGGGTTATCTGCCAGCGGCGGGGCTCGGCCCCCGCCCTCCCCGCTCCCCGGCGCGGCCGCTCGGCTCGGCTCGGCGGGCGGGGGTCGGGGCGAGGGCCCCTCGCCTCCCCGGCCGCCCTGTCCCCCAGCACCGTCCGCGGGGGTGGCTGCTGGGCGGCCGCGGTCGGTGGGCGAGAGGCTTCCCCTTCCCCGTGGAACGGGATCTAACGCGCAGCATCGCCCGTTAAGGTCACCATGGCTGACAGAGCTGCTGCTGAAAGGGCTTGTAAAGACCCCAACCCCATCATCGATGGCAGGAAAGCCAACGTGAACCTGGCGTACCTGGGTGCCAAGCCGCGGATAATGCAGCCAGGTGAGGACGCGGCCTGGGTGGCTTGTCTGTCTGTACCTCAAGTTTCCGAAGAAAGTAAAACTTTTAAAAAGGGTAGTGCCGCCCAGTGCTTCTCTGATGTGCACTCAGTGACTCAGTACTGGGGTGTGCTTTGGGGTTTTGCATTTGAAATGCAGCCTGTAGTAACTTTCTGGCTATTTTGTACATGTGCCTTATTTAAAAAGCAAAAGCAGTGAGAGATAAAATACCTACAGTTCCCTGGGAAGACATGCACAGCTCAGACGCTTCATTGGTTATTCCTAGTGCTGGGAATGTGGTGGCGCTGACCATTTACAGTATCGTTGCAGGGAAAGCCTGGCCTAGGAATGAATTGCTTCCAATGTGTGCGGTCTTATTAATACAAACAATATCTTAATGCAAACTCCTTAAACAGATGGGAGCTATTATGCAGACTTTAAAATGAAACGGTTCTTCCTAAGACCACATCTGAGCCAAGCTGATGTCCGGGCCACTTCCCAAACTGCTGCTTTGCAGCAGGAGCGACGGGAGCACAGGGTGTCTGCGCGGTTGTGCCCTACGGGGGGCTGTGCTGAATTCCCCTGTGCTCAGCCTGAGGAACACTTGTGCGAGTCATTAAGAGCCCATCGAGGAAAGAAGGGGTTTGTTTATGCTTGGGTGCTTGAAGAATAGACATGAAGTTAGGATTTGACCCCCACACTAAGTCCTCATGAGTAGAGATGGCTCAAATTTAAGTCTGTAGAATGCACACAGATACACTGATGAATATCAAGTACCATACAATCAGACCTTCAGAGGGTCCAGTTGGTGTCCAGAATGGAGCATGAAATGAAACGTCAACAAAAACCTTGTGCTTGATCTTTAAAAGAAGATGTTCTTCTAAACAGCTGTAGGAAAACTTGTGCTTTACTCCTTTGAGTTCTGCATGCAGGTGTGTGTGTGTGTGTATATGGATTGATACATTTTGCTTTCTGATTTTGGACTCTACAGCCTTTCAGCCATCACGACCGGAGGCTCTTAGTGAAGGCTGTTTGTGTGTATATATAGTATAAGTAAGTGGCCAAAAGAACACCCATACAGAGAATGTGATGTGTTTTTGTTGGTAGGTTTTGCCTTTGGTGTCCAGCAGCTTCATCCAGCTCTCATACAGAGGCCTTTTGGGTAAGTGTGTTCAATGGGACCTCAAACAGGGGAGGAAAAATCACTTTTTAAAAAAAAAGGGAAGAAAAAAGTATGATCCTTGCAAGCCTGTTTGAAGTAGCAGCCTTATAAACTCACCAGCAGTGCTGAAGTACTCAGACTTATAAATGTATACCCGTAAACGCGCTCACCTTGTCGGTCATGTTCTAAATGCCGCAGCTGAGTCAAGTTGTGTGGGACGTGGCCCCTCCACCTAAGCAGTCCAGTCCCGTATGACCCTATGATAAAACAAGGAGGTATGACTTGATGCAAGATTGCTGTGCCCCATTTCTCTTTTTTTCAGCTTGACTCAATGTTATTTATCTCTTTCTAATCTGACAGGGATCGTTTACAGTTAAGATAACTGATCAGAAGGATATGATGATAAGAGGTGGAATAGTTCTGTTTGGAATTAAACTCTGTAACCAGTAGACTCAAACACAAACAAGCTAAAATGGTGATTAACGATGCATGTATGTTTTTTTCATATAGTAAATAGACCTCCGTGTGCTTTTTTTATTTTATTTATTACAGTAATGAAGTGGTGATGATAGCTAAACTGTGTGCTTTTATTTAATTGAAAGAGCTGTAGTGAAAGTTTTTTGGGGGGGGTCTTTTTTGATTTTGTTTTTGTTGTTGAGGAGTGACTTTGCCATGGGGAGCAAAGGGACTTTTTTTTTTTTTCTCCTTGCTTTCAAGCTGTAGCCTGTGACTTTTTTAACCGTATTTTGTAGTGAGTGCTAAATTGTGTGACTTCTTGATTTTTAAGTAAATCAACGTATTGCTTGCATGTTCATAATTTTTTGAGGGGGTTTGTTCTTGGGAGGGGTGTGGAGCTCTTTATTAACAATGTGCGTCCATTTGGGCTTTCTAATTTGAGATTTTTTTTTTTCCTCAATCTGTTGTTAATACGTAGCACATTTCTCCTTTACCTGAGTACACGAGTCCTAATTAGATCTAACTCTTGCTTCTTATAGGCATATAATTAGGAGGTGAAGTCTGCTTTAAACTTTCCATACAGTGTCACTTCACTAATGCGCACTGACTGAGAAACTCATTGCAAAATAATTGCATTTTGCTAATTAATGAGTAAGCTAACAATAAAGTAGGGAAAACGTGTCACAAATATATTTTATTTGGCTAGGATAGCTTTAGAATATTGTACCTATCTGTCGTTAGGCAACGATAGCTTCTTGGTAATTCTATTTGTTCCTGTCTTCAAAACTGGAGGAAAAAGTTTTCCTAGAAATTTTACATCCTTTTAAAAGAGAACTTTGATTGTTCAAAGAGATGTGGGGAGGCTGTGGAAAAACTTTTTGGTTTTTGGGTTTTTTATTCTTATGCTTCTTCTCTACTGTATTTTGTTCGACTTCTCTGAAGTGTGAAGAGACAACAGTGTATGCGCAGCGATCAGTTTATGCTGCCTGTGCTAAGGTAGGCAGGAGGTGGAGCGTGTTATCTCCAGAGCTGTTAAAGCACTTGTTGCAAAGAGGAACCAGTGGACTGCCCGGGGATCAGCCGTGGAGAGACTGGGTGTTTGCTGAGCACAACAGAAAAGGAGAACCTGTGGCAATCTGTTGCTAAAAGGACCATGCAAATGTAGGGCTCTTTCTTGCTTTCCTTACGCAGAGCCAACAACAGATCATGTAAATGGTGTTTAGCTCAGGGAAATTCTTGCAGCAGGCTAAATAAGGTTTTATTTCTAATGCAGCATACATAAAACTGAAGAAAAGGAACGTTGGTCGCAGGGTCATGTATATATGAAATTGGTCATTTTTAATCCTTGGCTTTTGCCTTTCTTTTCCTGTGTGCAAAGGAGATCACTAATCTTGCTTCCTCCTCAAAAATTTCCAATGACCTGTACCTTTTCTAAAGGATGTTGTTCAGCTTGAGAAGAACAGCATTCATTGGCATGAATGAACATCTTCATTCACTATATTTCTTGACAATAAGAGTAGTGGTTTCAGGACTTAATTGAATCTGCTTTCATTGAAGAGTTCACTGTTAGAGGATGTTACATGGATTGCTCTAGAATGTATGGTCACCTGTAAGCCTTTCTTCCTCCTGTGCAGTTGCACTTTGTAAAAGTACACTTTGCTAATCCGCTGTGTAAAATGGGCCGTAGTGACGACTCGCTCCCAACGCTCTGCTAATCCATACACAAAAGTTCCAAATGTTTTGTGCTTTTGATCTTTTTTCCTAGCAGAGTGCGAATGAGAGAGGTGCTGCCACATTCTGGTATGGTCAGCAGTGTTTTGATATGGTTCCCCACCTATCGAACAAGAAACTTTAACTGGATTATGTTACATTACTTCTACTGAGAAGCTGCAGAAGTACAATATTCTGAATTAAGCGCGACATTATTGTGGTGGAGGAAGCCAGAAACTAGATTAGCTTCAATGCATGAAACATTTAAAATGCTGGGGGGGTTTCTTTATTCATTCTGCCAAGATCAATTAATCCACCAAATAACATTTCTCCCTGCTCCTCACATTCAGCATCTATCTTACTGTTGGTGTGCTTCACAGAAAGCTGTTTGATCCCAGGACGGGTTATCTGTACAGCTCTGTTCTCAGGAGTGTTTATTAAAATACTATCTCTGAATTCACTAGGAATTTATGGAGGGGGAAGATGCTTTGCCTCCTAAGAAAGCTTTTCTCATTTTGTTTATGTAATTTTTACTTTAATATCATTGGGAAAATACAGGGTTATACAGGTGTAGGGTATGACTTGTTCTGTTGGAGACATTTTTTTTTCCCCTTTATTTCCTGCCTAAAACTTGTACCTCAATCAAAATGAGAACATTCCAACTGTTTTTAGCAGGACCAGAGTTAAATCCAAAGTTATTAAGTTCATTATCAAATAGTTAGCTTCGACTACCTGCTTGGTATTAACTTCCAAGAGTTAGGGAATTCTGCTTTTCTTAAAAGAGAAGGAAAAACCCTCTTGAATTTATGATCAAAAGACTTGTAAAATACTAGACTATGGATAATCTGGGATGAGGGAATGGAGCTGGAACAGTCAGAAGTTAACCTGTAGAATGCCAAACATCCTCTTGATATCAGGCACAGGAAGCATATTAAGGGTCTTGATGTTTACATAACCTATTTCTGCTGTAAGGAAAGCTGTGCATTGCTGAAAATCTGCTCTTTAATTATGCTTACAAAACCAGATGATGCCGTGCAGGGGCCAAAGCAAAACATTCTGTTCCAAGTATCTACTTTCACAAGAATTGAATGTTGGGTGTCAGTGATGCGGTACTACTGCTGAAATTCTGCACGCCACAGCTCTCTGTGTTAGTTTAGAAAGTCTTTCCTTTGAAATAAGTCGCTTTCACATTATTACTGCTCACAGGATTATTTTTGAGGTCGTAGTTAAACACAAATCTTCTGTTACAACAACAGCGAAGGTCTTAAGGCACGTGGCAGGAGTGTATGTCATTCAATTTTGAATATCCCAAAGCTACAGTTACTGCTAAAGTTAAATGCAACTTCCCTTCTCCGTTACTGCAGAAGCGTAAACCAGTAAATATAAATTCCAAAATAAAAACCACTGCCAGGAAAGAAAGCTTAAACCATGTATAATTCTCACACTCTTACTTTCAAAAGTAAAGCAGCAGCTTTTATGCAAAATTAAGGATGCTAAGGATGTCTGGAGTAACCGGGAATTGCTTTTTCAGCTTATGACCTGACAGAGCGTTAAATGCAGTTGGGCTCTGAATGGCTGAGATCTACATGTGCTGGCCTCTGCAGTAGGTAGAAATTTACTTTGGCCATATAAAGCCATTTTACTCGACTCAAAACAGTTGTAGCATGACAGATGATCAAAAATAGCCCCGCTGCAGCTTATGCTGTCAATCAGCATGTGTGAAATGGCATGGTGGCGAGGAGCCTGCACGGGGTTTATGTTTATTGTAGGGCAAGATGTGGCAAACAGATCCTGTTTCATAACTTCACCACCTGTTAGTTTCTTGGCTTAAATAAAACAAGTCACAAGAGTTTAAGTGGGAGCACATGTATCTTTCTGTCTTGTTCAAGGATATGGCCAAACGTCCTGAAACGAAAAAACCATAGTAACATCAGTCAGGTCAACACGAGCGGGTAGATAAGTTTGCTTACTGGCCCTTCTGTTAGAGTTGCTCTCTGTCATAAATGCTGTACGTAAAGATTCCTTTGATGTGGTGTGAAATGGACTCTTAATGATGCTGAAGAGGCTTTGGGTGACTTCAGATTTGGTTATATCGCTCTTTCATTAATACCTTAAAACTTTCATTAAATACTCTTTCATTAACTACTTTAAAAACATGGTGTTATTAGGATTGTACTCGATTGGTGACAATAGAAAATGCTTGTTTACGCTCATCCATTTTGTATGGAGAGCTCAGGTAATGATGTGTATTTAAATGCACAGAGCCAGCTTAAGTATGCTTCAAACGTACTTCTGGCTAATCACTTCATAAATTAGGTGAGTGTTCAAAACCCAACTTACCATTTTGGTTTATGTTTTCTTGCCCTTCCCAATCCCTATTTGCTATTTGTCACTCTTTGTTCTTGGAGTCTTTTTTACTATTTGTGTTTTCTTTCTCTTTTTTTTCCTTTTTTTTGGGGGGGGGTGGGTTTTGTTTTGTTTTGTTCTCCACGCAGTAGGAAATTAATTTCATTGACATGTTGGGTTTTTATGATTGTGGTGTTCATGTCTTAAACATGGAACATTTCTCTCTGCTAATATTCCTATTCAATCAACTCAGCTCTTTTTTTTTCTTAAAAAAAACCCCAGTAGGCTGTTCTAAAGCCTGACTCTTACTTACTTGAAACTATGTTTTGCTATGAATCTAGTTGACAGTTTCCCTTCTGTTTCCTTGTTGACCACTTAAGTAAATCTTGACATTATTTTATAAATCAATCAATCAAACAAACAAACTACCCTGTATCTTGAATTTGGAGAAAAGAGGGCAGTTTTTACCCTTGCAATTTGCATCTATGCTTACAGTGTGCTAAAAGGTTGGGGCAGATTTGTAGAGCTGTCTGTAAAGTTCAGTATGAAATAGTGTTAAATGTGCACAGTTTTTCACAGATTTATAAAGATTCATTGACTGGAAAGGAGTTGCAGAGATGAAGGACTTACTTTTTCTGTGGAAATCCAGATGCAAGACAGGGTTATGAATGTAAAATGAGAACTGTTTTTTAATATCATACAGTGGGATAAAAATACAGCTACGAGATGAACTTGCACGTACACTTGTGTGCTAAGAGAAGGATATGACCAGTTTGCAAAGCTGAAGGGCTAAGTGAACAAGCCAAGGAAGCAAGTTTTGTGACTTGATGACAATGGGAAAGTGTGTGTACTGATCTGTTCAGAACGGTTATCTCTTAAGCTGTAAATTTGTTGTTTGTTGTTTTGTTTTTTCTTTTTTTGCTTTTGTGAAGCACCAGATCTATTTAGACTTAATCCTATGCCCACCTCCCAAAAACTCTATGCTGTATGTCTTGCATAGAAATAAACAAGCTGGCACAAAACAGGACATCAGTGGCCTGATAATCAAACAGGTTTGACCCTCGTGTCCTTACAAACTTTTATAAAAGTGTGATGCACATGTACTTAGGAGTCACTGTTATGGATTTTAATAGCATCTATGTAGCTTCCCTCAATGGCCTCTTGTGACGGAGTGAGCTGCACTATCGTTCGTTTGGAAAGTGTGATTCTTGCTGTGTTTACCACACTTGTGAACTTTTATTTAAACTCCTTTGTCGCCTGTGTTGGTTTTTTTCTTATTTTTAATAAGGGTGACTGAGGTTGCAGAGAAATTAATGTGTGCTGAGTCTGCATAGCAACTTAAGTAGGGTTGCCACAATACACCCTCCCCCCCGCCTCCTCGAGAAGACTTTACATAAAGTCAGGGTTCGACCGTTTTGTTGCCTTATTGGCTATTGTCAAACTCGTTACAGTGATGCTGTCAAACTGCTCAGTTACTAATAATAAAAGTCTTGCAGGAAATAATTTTACTAAGAGTCGAGTAGTTAAGTGAGAAGCAGGGTAATAAAAATGACTTACACGTGATTTGAAAAACAAATACCGCAATCTTCCGGCTGGAATGATCAAACTTATTCCTTTAGAGCCATCTTAAACCCGACATCAGGAATCCTGGTCCTTCTAAAGATTTCCGTAGCATTAAACATAATATCCTCAAGCAACATTAAACACTCTTACTTAACTCGGCTATAATGCTGTGCTTGGGAGCGATGCATCTCTTCGGGCCAGCAAACTGATAATTGACCCATCGAGTCTAGTTATTGTGGCAACCCTATGCACATAACAACAACTAAATTGAGTTTGGTTTAGTTCGGAGTATGGATCTGACGCTTAGGCGCCAACTCACCTACCGACTCTTAACTCCCTCTCCCATCTTTCAACAGGATACCTGCTCACTATGTCTATCCACAGGCTTTCGTGCAGCCCGGAGTGGTAATTCCCCACGTTCAGCCCGCAGCAGCCGCTGCTTCCACTACGCCCTACATCGATTACACCGGAGCTGCGTACGCCCAGTACTCGGCCGCCGCCGCCGCCGCCGCAGCCTACGAGCAGTACCCGTACGCGGCCTCGCCGGCTGCCGCTGCCGGGTACGTGGCGGCGGGGGGCTACGGCTACGCGGTGCAGCAGCCCATCGCCGCAGCGGCACCGGGGACGGCCGCCGCGGCTGCTGCTGCTTTTGGCCAGTACCAGCCCCAACAGCTGCAGACAGACCGTATGCAATAGCAGGTGGACTCCCGAAGGAAGCTCTTTCTTTCTCTTCCTCTTTTCAGCCTTCCAGTATAAGTAGTTAATCAGAGACGATCGATATTAACTAAGGAGCTTTAAGGAAAGCGATGCTATTGCGAAACTAAAGATTTTTATTCCACTGTCTTCATACAGTATGCATCCAAACCGTGTTGTTAGAGGGGAGGGGTAGTGCGGCATGTCTAGTTTCAAGTATCGAGCCAGAAGAAAATGGGGAAAAAAAAAATATATATATACTGTACTGTCATGAAAGAGTGGCAGGAGTAGCAATGGGACTTCAGATTTTCAAACAGACAAACCAACAAGAACCAAAAAAAAAGCAAAGGTGTAATTTTTACAGTATCAGGGAAGCAAAACTGCCTTTTATAAGTAAGAAAATGGTATTTGAAAAGTTTGAGCCAGGGAAAAAAACTGAGTCAGCAATATGTAATCTGTCTCCATTTTACAAGGAAACAAGCTTAAAGCACTGATTGTCCTTTCTAGCTTTCAGAAGTTGTCTTCGTGAGATAGTACCTTCTCACTGTCTCACTAACGGGCATCGAACAACCCAAGGAAGATGGCCGGCTAGTAAGATGGCGGACAGGCACCAAAGTTATTTTCTTCTCTGTCCTCTGGATGAGTGGAACTATGGAGCAAGTGATGTGGAAGTAAGGGGTGCAACAGCTGTAGAGACAATAACACAGACAGTTCTGGACAGAATACATCACTCGTGCTCATGTGATGAGCTTGTCACATCCTAATCCCTCGCCCCATCCTGTTTCACTTTTGGGAAACTTTAACTGCTGGTGTCAGCTATTCTGATTCTAAAATAGGATCAGCCCTTTACTACAACAGCCTTCTCTTTCTATTTATTGCATCTATTCGTAACTTGTGAATAAAGGCAGGAACAAGCTTAAAGAATTAAAACCTTTAAGAACTGTTTTAAGGGAATTTTCTTTTTCTGAAACCATTTGTACAATTTTAGTATCTATTTCAGGATTATATTTAAAATATTTATTAGCAAACATACAGTACACAAGGCGACTTTTGTTACCAAGACTGCAGTTCTTGAAGGGTTAATGGTATGTGATTTATACTGTGCCTTAATTGTTATGCTATTTAAAAAGAAATATTTATTTTGAAAGTTTTACTATGCTGCGCTCTAAAGAAAGCGACTTTAGATGTGACACTGTAAAATTATGTATTCATCTCATGGCATAAATTATTCAGTAGGCTTAGATGTAGCATATTAAATATTAACCTAATTAACTAAGGATGTTGACTTGGATTTATTTAAATTCAGTATGTGCACTGTATGAGGGTACTCTTAAATTAACACTTTTTTAGGTTTTTACATAAAATATTGCTAGTTCATTCTTTTTCCCTCTACTAGTTCTTCATGTAGACCTCTCAGATACATTAGGGCCGTTTTCTCACTCATCTGTACGTAGACTGACTATTTTTCCCTTTGCTAGAAAATGCTGCTTTACATTGTCCTGTGAAACTACGATACTTGCAATTTTTATTCTTGACCGAAATGGAATTTAATATTTTACACTGTATTGGATTTTTTTATACTTGAACAATTTCATACAAGGGAAGACAGGATAGCATTTTTATGGACTTTATCCAATGTCACTGGATTTATTTTAAGTATTCTGAATACTAGCCAGTGTTACAATGTAGACATGACTCTCCTGTGCATATTATTTATTCAGTATGTATATTGCTTTACAACATTTCAGATCTCTTAATCTATTCACTCATATTAAAACAATAAAAAAAAATGTTGTCGCATCCTGTCTAGTGATGTTCTTGCTCAAATCGTCTTAGATCTTGTCTAGTTGAAACAAGGGGGGCAACCTTTTATGTCATTTTCCTGGTCTGTGGGCTGAAGAGCAGCATATGCGCTGACTTCAACTACACAGACTGATAGGAGCTGTACACACAGGGGAAACCCTACCGAGAGGATGGAGAAGATCCCTCCTGAGTTATCAGAGTGGAAGGGACTTCAGGAGGTCCCAGTTGCTTATGGCTTTGTCCAGTTAGCTCTTAAAATCGTCCATGGGGAGACTGCACAACCCCTCTGGGTAATCTGTTCCACCACCTAATTATCCCCATAGTGGTTTGGGGTTCTTTTGTCTATGTAGCCGGAGCTTCCCCTGCTCATTTATAACCTTTGTCTCTCATTGTCTGGCAGAGAGCCCAGCCCTACCATCTCAGTAACCTCCTCTTAGGAACTGGGAAGTTGCTGTTCTCTTCCATGGGCTGAACAAACCCCAGTCCCTCAGCCTCTTCTCACAAGTCTCATGCTTCAACCTCCAGCCCTCCAATGGAGTTGGTCAAGTTTATCAACAGCTTCTGTGAACTGGGAGACTCTAGACTGGACCCACTATGCCAGCTGTGGTCTAATGAGTGCTGAGTGAAAGAGAATAAACTATTGCCTTGGTCTGCCCCCTGTGCTCCTATTGACACCGTCTGATGTGCTTTCATTGCTGACAGAGTTTACCAGTGGCTCCTGTTGAGCGTGCCCAAAGCCTCCCATGTCCTTTTCAGCAGAGCTGCTACCAAGCCAGTCATGCCCTGGGGTATGCAGGGGCTTAGTCCATCTGAGATAAAGGACTCTCTTATTTGTCCTCGCTGAACTTCATGAGGTTCCTGTTGGCCTAGTCCTTCAGCAAGTGTAGATCCCCCCTGAATGGCAGGCCTGATCTCGAGCATATCAACCACACCCTCCATTTAGTATCATCAGTCTGAAGCCCTGAGAGTACTGCATCCTGTCTCTTCCTCCAGGTCATTGATAAAGTTACCAGACAGGACAAACCCCTGAGGAACTCCACCATAACCAGCCTCCAGACAGAGCATGAGCCCTTTGGACCGATGGTGCAGTCAGGTTTCTTGCCTATCTAGACCTGACCACCTGAAATGGGATGCAAGGATTCTGTAGGAGACTACATGGAAAGCCTAGCTAAGCTCAAGGTAGATACTCTGCTTTTCCCTCACATCTCATCACAGGGGCAGTTAGGCTGGTCTGGCATGATCTACCCTTGTAAAACCATGCTGGCTATTCCAAATCACCACCTTCTCCTTCATGTGCCCAGAAGTCACTTCAAGATTGCTCAGTCCGTGTTTGTACTGTAGTTGCCTTGACTGTTCTTGCTCTTTCTGAAGACGGGTGCCTCATCTGCCTTTCTCTAGTCACAGAAGACCTCCCCCATCTCCACGATCTTTCAAAGATGATAGTGGCAGCCTCACGACGACAACAGCCAAGCTCGCTTAATACCACTGGCTGCAGCCCATCTGATTCCATGGACTTAAGTGGATTGATTCAGGGACCTCTTGAGGAATCTCAACTCCCTTCCACACTTGACAGTTTCTTTTGTCCTTGAACCCTTCCTATAAGTACAAAGTGGTGTTATTAAAAGCTTAAAAGCCAGGGCACCTTTTTGCATATAGTACTTGAAGTTGCTGCTCAGATCCAGTGATGATGGATTTGTAATCTGAACATTTTGGGATCAGTCCAAGCAACTAATGACCAAAAGCAGTTGCTACCTGATGCCTGAAAGAAGCCCATGTGAAATGCATGACAGTCTTGGCAAGTTCTTTGAGGAATGGGGAGAATGTTCATAGAACCTTCCTATTGAAATTCATTACTGCAGCTGTCACGCTCATAGTGACTTCAGCAGAAGCGCAGCCTTGAGTGCAGAATTAGAGCTGTTCTTTCATCCAAAAAAGTGGCCTTTTTCATCAGCAAAAGAGGGTGGGAGTGAAATTGAAGTGACAGAAAAGACTTTTCCTGGTCTTGGGGTCAGACTTCATTTTACCACAGAGGTTTCTGAGACTTGGCTGTCCAGTACGCTCATTAACAGCTGGGCCCCTGCTGTGGTGTTCTCTTCATGGCAGCTGCTTAGAGCCCGGCTGCTGAGAAGTGTTGAACTGTCTTTTGCAGTCTGACCTTAAGATCTGCAACGTTGCAGGGTGCAATGTACCGTTCTTCCTGCTCAGAGGCATGTGCGCATCCAGCAGGGAGGTCGGTAGGAAGCACTTCATAAATACCATTTTCTACTCTTATTTTCCAGTTTCCTGACCCTGGTCTTCCCCAGAGAGGGTCTGCCTACAAGACATGGTATCAAGTAGGAATTAAAACCAAAAGTCCCTCTGAGTGGAAGACAGAGGACACTGATGGCTCAGGAAACTGTATGACACGGTGACATGCTATTTGATAAAGGCTGAAGAAAACATCTTTGCCCTACTTCTATATGACAATGTCTTTGGGACTTCCCCTGCCTCCATCTGCAGGTGACAGGCAGCCTGGGGTGGGGCATGAAGGGGGTCCTGGAGAGGGACTGTGTTGTGGGAAGCCACAACAGGAACAGAATAAAAGTTTATGATTCAGTTTATAAAGGTCAATTACACGCTGGCTCTGTGATTTGACAGATTAAATAACCTCAGCAAAAACGGGCACGTGCAAGTTTCACAAGCAAACCTGGCTTGGGGCAGACAACATGAACATGCACTCTAGTTTTAGCTGAAAAGACCTTTACACATAAAATACACCTCAATAACACCTCGTGTGCATGAAACACCAATAGTTCCTATTACCAAAACCACGATAAAATAACTAAGGAATAGCACTGGGAAACCTGGGAATACTCAGCAAAAATGTTGTGTTTTACTTGAGATGGCAAGAAATGACACACAATGCAATTCCCAGTTGTGTTTCCAAAACCTTCAAAAGAGATTTTACACTGAGAAGTGATCAGTGCTGAGCTCCCTGCAGAGGGTGGGAGAAGCTGAAACAAGGAATGAGTAGATGACAAAAGGTGCAATACCTCGAAAGGTTACATTGATGACCCGGCTGCCAGAATTGTACTTTTTCCTAGTATCTGTATTTGTCTATTAACTAGTGAACATATTTTGCCATTACTTGAGTTCATTGTGTCTAATTTTTACAGGAAGGGCCTGTATTTGGATTAAAAGAATGATGCAACCATTCAAAGAACCTCTTGGTCTCATTCATCGGATGCCAAGCCATTTCAAACCAAGCAATGCTCAAAACTTTCTGAGAAAAAGCATTCTATTCTGAGCCTGTGTTTCAGTTCCAAAGAGCCTGCACGTGATTGGAAGTGTCTTCAGTTCCAATTTATTTTCCAGGTTTTTGGTACAAATAAGCAGATGAGCAGCGTATTGAGATTGCAAAGTACGTAACTTATGTTTCCCCATGTGCTCAAACTTCAAACTCTTAGGTTATACTTCCTCAAACTAGCACTAAAACAGGCTCTGGCCACAGTCTAACTGTAAAACTCTCTGCCCCTCAGGAAATTTTTTATTAAAAATTTATGAGCAGGTAAAAACTGAAGTTTATGATGGAATTTGGCCTTGTAACTATCACCAAAATACACAATGCTGTGAATGGGATACAGTGAGAATGCAAGGAAAGGAAAACCACTCAACCTTACACTACATTTCCTATTGTCACGCAACACAGACTATCAGCTGGCAAGATGCAGGGTACAAATCTACAGCCAGCTGATCTCCGTATATCCCTGAAAACAGCTGGGAAATTCCCCTTTAATCTCATTTACTACATTCATGCCACCATGTTATTGGGCATAAGGATCCCCAGGAACAGATCCCTTGTACTGTTATATACATTTAGCAAACCCAAGAAAACACCTGACAGCAACACCAACTAAAGATTTTTAAGGACTTTGAAAACAGCATGGTTATGTGTGAACTTAAAACACACTTCCCACGATCGATGGTTGGGCTTCAGGGGCTCATCTGCAGGTTCTTTTTTTTTCCTCCAAAGCCCAGTCTAATATTAGGAGGAAAAAATAAGTTTAACATAGTATCAAGGAAAAAGGGCAAAACTTCAAGCTCGACTGCATTCAAACGTGCAGATGTGCACATCAGACGGTTATCAACTTTTCTCAAAATAAAGCAAATTAGCTCTGGAATGTTTCCCAGTTCCATGTGCCTACTTTGCTGACACAAACCATGAATTTGGGCTAGCTTAACACCGTCATTATTTTTGACCTAGACTATCTGGGAATAGGGAGGAACCCACCAGTCTGTTTCATCACCAAGCATCTGAAAGTCAAAGATGCTCTCCAAATTAATTGGTGGGAGGTCTCCAAGATCAGCGCCCTCCTGTTATCTTTGGACCAGGCTTCACTGTGCCTGCTGCTTCTCCTCCCCTCTCTAGATGTGGCTAACATGGGTGTTGAGCTTCCTACTTTTACACTGGGCAAGGGCTCTCACTTCCCACTTAAATCTTTAAAACTGTGTCAAATGTTTGTTACATTAAGGAAACATGATGGTCTTTCTGCTCTAACTTTATGAAACCTGGAAAATTCTTTAGGAAAGAGCTCTCCTTACCCACAGCTCACCTTCTGAAATCATTGATTCCATTTGAACCAGAGCAAAAGATGTCAAAAGTCCCAAACTGACAGAGGTAGCTGTGAGAAAGCTCAGTGAATCCATCATCTGTCATTCAGCTGTTAAAAAGAGGTTTTTTACTGGACTAGCAAAGGATGTGAATTAATCTTTACCACACACTTGAACAGAACACTTCTGTCCAGCACTGCAGATAAGGGACTTTGCCAGCCTGTGAAAAACTTGTACTGGTTGTGTTGTCTGGGGCTCTTTTTCCCTAGATTTGCATTGATGACAAAATATAGACTAAAGTTTAAAACACTGCAGTAAACAAAATTCTCTCAGTGGTTCTTTAATATTTTGATTTAATAAGTAAAAAAACTATTACAAAAAAATTATAAATTGCTTAAAAATATCCCTGCGCTTGGACAACACCAGAGTGAAATGATCTGATTTTTCCCTGACAAAAACTGCTACAAATGAATGGTTTTCAACAGAAACACATGATGTATTTTCCAGCTGTTTCAAAGGGAGGACTGTTACTTGCTCAAGGTTGTGGATATGATGCTGTGGCCAAAAACTGGGATTCCCGAGCTATTTGTTCAAACCACGGGAATTCAGCTCAGTTTGTTCACTAGTAGTATTTCTGAATGAAGATATAAATCATGAAAGTCTAGAGACCAATCTTATTTACGCTGAGGATAACTAGAGAATTTGGGAACATTTTATGCAGACAAGTAACCATGGGCAAGAGGAACAACTCAAGCATTACCAAGTTGAAGCACAAGCTTTTTTTCAAGGTAGGTCCAAAAACTTTAAGTGATGGTTTGTCTCCATTAGACTACAATTTCTTTATCACACGAGTGATGAAGGACCTTAAAAGTGGGCTGCTCTTTGTACTGTATGTGCTCTTCCTAGCCTTGGAAGATGGTAAGTAGCACATGAGTGCAATAAGGAACATCCATCATTTCTTTTTTCAATGCACAGTTACGGAGCAGTGCACTTTCCTCAGCATGAATATGTTATGAACACTATCTAAGGAATACATAGTCTCCCTAAACCAAGTCTTAGGGATCACAGTATGCAAGTTAGTGCATTATTCTTTCCTGATTTTCAGCAATATTGGCTCTTTCATTAGCTATTTCCTTTATCAAGTAAACT
This sequence comes from Megaceryle maxima, assembly GCA_024605025.1. Taxonomy (NCBI): domain Eukaryota; kingdom Metazoa; phylum Chordata; class Aves; order Coraciiformes; family Cerylidae; genus Megaceryle; species Megaceryle maxima. Next base: position 16,073 of record JANHGN010016299.1, read on the forward strand.
CTTTTCTCATTTTCTGTGAGGTGCATCCTTTCACTAACCTGTGTGCCATCATAATTTATACTGTTTTTCATGTAAGGCAGAGTACAAAAATCTCCAGGCTTTATTCTTCTGCAAATGTCACCAGTTCCACGTACACTACTGTATCTTGAAACTGGCTTTCCTCTGACCTTATCAAGAACAGCAATTTTCCTGCCTACTCTAACAACACCTGGGATCTTGCCAAAAGAAATCAAAATCTAACCTAAAGCTCCGAGAGCAGCGGCTGAGTGTGAAAACAGAAGTGTGCCATCAGCCTTCAGAGGGCTTGTGTCAGAAGGGAGATGCCCCCTCTGAGCAGAGCTGCAGTAGCTCAGCTGAGCGAGGGCCTGCGAAGGGCACACTGCAGTTGAAAGCCTTTCTTGTGTGAATGCTTTGGTTTCACTTCAGAAAGGCCAGGCAAAGGGCAAACAAAGCAGCACTGTAGTGTTTTCCTGAGGAAGAAAGTCTTGGTGCCCACTGAAACTTCAAAGAACAAAGCTGGCTTCCAAGATCTTGTATCTTGTCTTCAATATAATCCAAACCTTATGCAGCGCCTTGGTCTGATCCCAACAAAGGCAGCAGCGCTTGCCAGCGGTTCTCTAAGAATACAGGTTGGCAGAGCTACAAGCAGAGTGTGTGGGGGAGCCTCAAGGAATCTGGCTTTCCAAGGCACAGGGAATGGCAGAATTAAGGAGAAGCAGGCACCATCTCTACTCAGTCTTCTACTGCATTTCAAATTTGGTTTATTTGAAGTGTGGCTTCACTGTATTGGAGATATTTTGTTTCAGCAGGACAGCTTGGTTGCTAACAGCTCCAGCCGCTGCTGCAGAGAGAACAGAACAGCAAGCTCTGGGCACCATCAAGATGAGCTTGATACACAAGGACTGGAGTCTGGATCCAGACTGGAAACAGAAGATCTGCATGAATATACCTTGAGACAATTGCTAGAGGTCAGAGCGGTTTGCTCTAGAGAGAGGTCGGAAGTACAGTCTGCTCAGTGGTGGTGAAAGCACTATTCCTTGCAACCATCAAAAGATTTTAATGGATTCTTGACATTTATTGTGGCATTTGATATGCTTATGAAGATGGGTCGATTGTTTGGAGTTTAAAAACTAAGAGTAGATCTTCAAGAACAAGAGTCGGTCCTGACCATTTGGTGACTCCTGAGGACAGTCATAAATATGCCAACATGAAAACAAATTCTTTCTCAGTGGGATGTCATTAAATCTAGGCAGGGTTACCTGCAAAGCCTCAGGTGCTGTCAGTCATACAGGTAAAAAGATTTAACTAGATTGACTTTTAATTCCTAAACCAGCAATGATCTCAAGAAAGTAACTATTTTACTGCACTGTTTGCAGAGCCTGGTATTTAAAGGATTATTTGTGTTTGCAAGACCATTTGGCTACCTCAGAGAAAAATCTCACGAAAGCCTTGTGCCTGAGCAGAGCAAGCTGCACATAAAGGCTCCAAACAGCACCAGGCATTGCTTGCTCCAAAACCTGTAGTACAGGAACACACTCCAACACCTGGAATTCTGCTGTTCAAGGTGATGTGCTAGAAAGAAAAGGGTTGGTACCTGTTCATGTTTTAATGGACTTTGGGTCCTCTGCTGATAATGACTGGTGGAGAGGAGAGGAAAAAGTGATGCTCAGCTTATTCTCCAGAATCTGGAAAAAACCAACCCTATGAGCAGTGAAATCTCTCATGCTGTTCACATTCTTGAGAAGTGGTAGAAAGCACCTCACCTTGGGATTTTTTGAGAAAACAGGGAGTAAGGTCACACAAGGAGCAGCACATGGGGAGCTGTGCCAACCGCAAACCTGAAGTCTTGCACTCCCACTCCATTTAAATGGAGCAGTCAGGGCACATTGCTAGTTTGTAGACTTCACAGCAGCTCATCTGATTTACAGGCTCATGCTCCTGCTCTAGGAGGTCCTCCAAATTCAGTCTCTCCACCTCTGCCTCATTTGAATTAAAAATATAACTGACCAAACCATTCTTCCTCCTGCAACTGAAATCCTCCTCAAGGGCTACAGCTACATGAACATGGACAGCTGTCTTGGGGGGAAATTCTCCTAAATCAGAAGGTGATGCAAAGCCACTAGGCAAAGATCATCTTAAGCTCTAGGCTGGAGAGCAGGACATACAGAAGGCAGAACTATTTCAACTATCAGAGGTAATGCATTGTTACCAAACTGTTGGATGGTGCCTCCCCCATTATTTTTTCAAATGCACTCTCTCACTTTTCAGATAAGTGCAGCTGCACTCACTTCTCAAACTCCATCTGTTAAAAGCCAGAGGCCTTCTATATTAACACTAGAAGGTAGAGTAATAAATTGCCTAGTCTGCTGCTAATCATGGAGTACATGAGGAAGGGAAGTTGAAGTTTCTTAATCCAAGAGAGAAATTAAGCATAAAAAGTTCAACACTACAGCTTATATGTAAAGTTTCTCATAAGTTTATGCTTTTGGTTAATTGTTCCTGTTAGGGGACTATAATGTCAAGACCTGTCCCTATTATTTTCTTTATTTAAAATATTTAGTATATGCTACATAAAGAGTTATATTTCATCAATATTAAGTGGTAATCATTCAGATGTCTTCCATAAAATGCTCAATCTATTTTAAATTTGCATTTTTATACCCTTTCCCTCTTTTAATTCACTCTATTTTATTATTCTGAGTCTACTTTCATGCCTTCCAAAACTGCTGCCCCTGCTCTTTTTCCTGGTGGCCTGGACATAATAGTCAGGCAGAATTTTCACTATCGAGTTTGTTGCCTGATTTGGGTTTTCTTGCAAAATAATTACTGACTATCTCTGTTCTCTCCTTCGCTCTCTCTGCACCCTTCTCTCTGCCTGCTATTTTCCTTCTCTCAGGCTTCAAGCTGCAACTATGCTTTCTAGTTCATTGGAGGTCATTTTCAGACAGCTTCAGAGAAGCTAGACAGCATGTTTGCTCTTTTCATGTTGCTGTATTTCAGTTTTTGATGGGACAGAATCTATTAAGATCCTCTCTTGTACTCTTCTTTCCACATAAGCTTTTTGTTCCTTATGATCTATGGGGGGAAAAAAAAAAGTACATCCATACACTGGCTCTTGCTTTCACAGCTGAAAACCAGCAGAGCCACAGTTTCAAAAGTAAAGAACATGCTACTGTATAAAGACATTGGCTATTGCCACGTGTCTTTCCATCACTGATGCACACCCCCAGACTAGATTAAAATAAGAGATCAGATCAGAGTAAGTTATAAGATCTATCTGTAATAAAATACATGCAAAAATACAGGTGCTATTCTAATGCATAAAGCCTTGCAAATCTGCCTTTCTGTGCATTTTTGTAGTTTACTTTCTAAAGCCTCGTGACAAACTGTAGCAACTGGTCCCCTCAGACCCTTCAAGCCTGCCAACTCCTCCAGCTAGCCCTCTGGAATACAAAGCTATCAGAATCTTATGGGTCCTACCCAGAAGGAGATTTGGAGCTATTGAAATCAACAGCTACCAGCACATTTTGTTCACAGGGGTTTTCAACATTTGGAAAAAGTGGAGAAAGTCTTGATAAGGTCAGGAAATAATTAAAATACCAGCTTAAGAGAATGCTAGCAAGTGAACAGCACTGGTCAGAGATACCTGTTTTCGGGGGGGAGGAAACGACCAAAACCAAAAGATCAAGAGGAGGAGGAAGAGGCAGCAGGAGAAAAGGACTCCTGCAGCTTCCACAGAAAGAGGGCACTTGGGAAAACAAGAGGAACTTAGGAAAGCAGAAAGAAAACCCCAGTAATTCACTTATTCAATAGTGTTAGCATAATTTGCATATCCATCCCTCTTTCAGGGGCTTTTCTCCAGCTGTTTTTCTTATCATTTTGGCATGTTATCACACACAGCCACTCAGCTCTCGGATGCTCTCACTAACACACTGCTGGCATCTTTCAGCTGCTCTCAGGCCTTCCTTTTTAAAACTCCCAGCTGCCTCTTACCCCTCACAACAGGACTGGCCTACCCATCTTGGCTATTTTTTTTTTAAATCATTTCCAGCTGCCACATTTGGTGCTCTAGATACTTTCCATTCTCTCCCCCAGAATATGGTACTTTGGAGTGTTTCTGGGGGATGATGGGATGACAGCAGATTTCCAAAGCCTTTCTGCCCTAATAGGAATCTCCTACAAGTCCTCTCAAGATTTTTAAGTACCAAACTGAAAGTTTCTTACAGCTATGGGCAAAGGCTGGGAAGCTGAGAGGTGTAAAATCACCAAGGTGCTAAAAATACAATGATTGTGATCAGATAATCAAATCTCATCTCTTGCTTTTTCACAGACCTCATCTATCTTGTTCTCTGTTCTCTTAAGTGAGGGCCAGCCTCCCACATTGTGGGTCAAAGGTCTGAAAGTTAAAAGATTTCATATAATTTCAGTTTACAATTTCAATTCCCTAGCCCAACAGCATCCCCAGTACTTACACCACTCCTGCAGACTGCAGCCTCTGCAAGTGACACAGAAAAGCCTCTCTATTTTCAGGAAACTTTGTGATTCCTTTGACTTTCATGGCCAATAAAAAAAAAAAGCCTTTACACACAATTCCTCTTAACTGTGTGACAGTTCAGACACACCTGGGGGGTATTCTCAGGCATTCTTTTGCTCTTTAAGCAGCAGCTAATGCTTTCCTGCTGTCTTGGCTTTGTAAAATTTTGCCCCAACCCTTTATGGTTACAGGAAAAAAATCCTAACTGCCACCTAATTAAACATACCCAACATTAAATTTTGAAGCTGTTTGCCTTCCTTCTTCCCCCCCACCCCCCCATATTTTGGGGGATGTAAAATGAAATCTGACTATGCAAGGCACAAAAAACTTCTGGAATCCTAACTGGGTTTTCTATAAGCTTCCTTTTAACAATATCACTTGAATACACGCGCTGGAAGGTTCAGAAAATAATTCTGATTTTTTAAAATCCCAAAGATCTTATCTGTGTATCTCATCCAAACTTCTGATTCACCCAGGGCGGCTCCTTTTTATTCAAGACCTTTTCTCATGGAGCTAGAAGCCAAGATCTAACCCCAGGAGAGGTCTGGGTGAAGAACCTTCTCCACAACAGGTGCCCACTGTCCCCAGATGAGCCATGACAAGATGTGTTGGCACCCAGCACTTGCTTTGAAATAGGTCATGAGCTCAGAAAATCCATTTACAAATGCCACAATGGGCCACGTGTGTGGAAGTGCCTGGGAAAGGAACCCTCCTCTAACCACTGTGGAGGAAAGTGCCTCTGCTCATCCTCTGCCCTTTTCCTCTCAAACTCCTGGCACTGGGAGAGGAAAAAGGACTTCTGGATCTGCCTGCTCATTCTAAAATTGCTAGAAGGAGAAAGGAACTTGTCACAAGGCTTTGAAAGATACCCAGAGGGACTTGCAATTTGACTTTAAAAACCAGTTTGGTCACTACAGCGGTCAGGAGAGAAGCAAGTTTAGAACTGGCAAGATAAAGTACAGGAGAGGCTGGAAGAGAGATTCTAAACAGAATCCCAGACATTTGCATACTGACTGAAAACTGTTTCCCTCTCAAAGGGTCTAGGGGCCTTCTCCCCAGCACAGTCAAATCACTGAAAGCTCTCCAGGTACTTTCAGAGAACTTTGGGTCAGGTCTTGTGGTCTTGTCTTCAGATTCAATGTTTCCACAAAGTGCATTAACAGATGTCTTCAAACACTCCTGAAGTCAGGACAGCTGTGGGATTTGTGCAATACACGAGTTTGCTACCAGACCTGAGAAGAAAAATCCTAAGCTCCTCCCCAGTTTGGTTTCTGGTACTTGCGAAAAGCTTCTCCGATAAAAAGAGAAAGAATTTGCAAGTCAGCTCATGAAATAAAGAAGAATCAAATTCTACTATTAACTAGGCCATCATCTAGCACAGGCAGTTCTCTGTACCTGCCAAGTATGTCAATACTCTAAAAAGAATCCTATTAATAAGAAATGTTGTTATTTGGAAGAGACTAAACTGGGGTTGCCTAGTACCAAAGAAACCAAATATGCTGACCATGACACAGCACTCTGAACTTTCCACATGAGATCACTAGATATCTTTGACAGGGAGAAATGCACATGGGATTATATATTCAGGGTACAAAACACAGAATCACTTTCTATATCTAGAGTTGCATCAAGTTAAACAGCAAGAAGGGGTTCAAGTACTTTCCCTCCTTTAAAAAAAAAAATAAATATATGTCCTCTTCCTCATGCAATGAGTTAGACAAGCACTATCTGATGATGCCAAGCACTGTAATTTTCCCTCTTGCATTTCACCAGTGCTGAACACTGGTCTGGTGTAAAGCAGAATTTGCTTCTAATATAGAAAATTGATAGCCATTTCCACAGGCCTAAATTAGTCTCCCCTAGTCTTGCTCTGTGGTCAAGAGAGACCTAGATCCTCTGAATTACTGTCAGAAGAAGCCTCTTTCTCCTTCTTATAAAAGGATGCAATGGGGATTAGCTCACATAAGGTAATCTACTGAAGCAAGCTTTCTTCACCCAGTTTTATTTCCTTCTGTTGAAAATGTTTTCTCCTCATTTGTTTTGTAATAGAAGCCAGGGATTACCCAGCTTTGCCTCCCTCATTAAAACTGACCTAAATCCTGAAGGTAGTTGTAGAGACAATCATAAAAGCAATATAGCAACACAATAAATTATGAATGTATTGTAAAATATGAATGTATGAATGATACTCTGCTGCTAATTCAGAGCAGTCACTACCAGCTTGAAAGATATAACCTGAATAGGATATCAAAAACTGGCAGTAAATAATAGTGAGTGTAACCTGTGTTTAGATCTCCAGAAACCACTGCAGGAAAGTGTTCATCATGTATTTCAACTAGTTTCCATTTCAGAAAAAAACAAGATGATCTGGGGAAAGTTTGGGTTTGAAATTATCAGTGTCTGTTGTCAAAAGTGGCATCTCCCATAAATATTTAATTAAAGAAGAAAAAATTGTCTAAGAAAAATTAAAAAAGGAACATTTTCCACCACATTTCTCAGTGCTTGAAACAAAATTTTCTCTGGAAAGAGAAATCATTACTCACAATTCCCT
>JANHGN010016301.1:0-12416 GCA_024605025.1 Megaceryle maxima
CATCGCGGCGCGCGGCGGCGGCAGCGGGTGGCGGTCGCTGGCCGCGGCGGCGCCGTCGGCGCGGAAGCGGCGGCCCAAGGGGCACTTCGCAGCGGGGCGGGCCAAGCGGCCCCGCGGCGGCGGGCGGCAGCTGGAGGCCGGCATGCGCGGCATCCTCATCACCTGCAACATGAACGAGCGCAAGTGTGTGGGGGAGGCCTACAGCCTGCTCGGCGAGTACGGGGACCTGCTCTACGGGCCCGAGCAGGTGCGTGCGGGCGAAAGCGGCCGGTTCCTGGGTGCCGGGCGGGAGGCGGTCCCTGCGCGGTGTTGGCTGCTCCCCTCGGGTCCCGCCTCCCTCTCCCCGCAGCCTGGCAGCGCTAACGCCGGCGGGGCGGCGTAGGGCGAGCAGCGCTGCGAGGCCTTCTCTCCTTTCTGTATGTGAATAACCACCTGTTTGTGCCCCCCCGCGTACACGAAAATGCCCGTTTCTGTAAACAGATCTCACCGCAGCCCCTCGGGCTGGCTGGAGAAAAGGCCCTTGCCCATCATCTCCAGCACCTGGGCACCGTGGTGCCTTGCTGGCAGGTTGTAAGCCGTGGGCACGGTTGCTCAGTACTTGCCAAGCAAGGGACGTCCTTGTGTGAAGTTTTCAGATCACGAGGAGCAGCTGTCTGGAAGCGAGAAGGAGGAAGATGAGGACGATGTTGAGGCTGCTCTGAAGAAGGAGGTTGGCCAGATCCGCGCCTCAACAGAGCAGAAGCTCCGGCGGTTCCAGTCGGTGGAGAGTGGGGCCAACAACGTGGTCTTCATCAGAACCCGTGGCATAGGTGGGATGTAACTGATGCTGTGCAATGCTGTGGGGATAAACTGCTCTGAACAGCGTTAGTAACAGGCTACAGAACGTGACTTGAAAGAAACTCGTGTATACCAAATAAACAGAGCGGTTCCCCTTAGCATTGCCACTGAATTTTGTCAGTAGGGGAGTTGCTAAAGGTAGAAGAATCTGCCTTGAGAAAATAATCTTCAAATATCTAGTTTTGGTATAGTAAAACAACTCTACAGAAAAGCATTTGAAGCTGACGGCAGTGCAGCCACGTGTGTATTTCCCTAGGTTATTTAGAAGGGGAAGAAGGGAGAATATGCCTTCAGTTTGTTTCTTATACCTTGCTCTTTTTCTCGTAGAACCTGAAAACCTGGTGCACCATATATTAAAGGATATGCATACCACTAAAAAGAAGAAAACAAGAGTCATTCTGCGCATGCTACCCATTTCTGGAACTTGCAAGGCTTTTATGGAGGATATGAAAAAATACACAGAAACGTTTTTTGAGCCTTGGTTTAAAGCCCCTAATAAGGGTACTTTTCAGATTGTTTACAAAGCTCGTAATAACAGTCATATGAGTAGGGAAGAAGTAATTAAGGAATTGGCAGGTATGTATGGATTTCACACGAGACTAAGAACAAGTATATAAGCAACTAACAGCTGCAGCATAACATAGGTCAGATGAAAAGAGGTCTTAATGGGCATACATACTTCTTGTTTAAAATTTATGTTGAATTACAAAAGCTTCTCTAAGACTTAAAAAAGCTGACATCAGTATTCCTTGTTGGCATTGATGTCTTCAGAGACAACAAGCAGAAGAGAGCACAGTATTGAGTATAGTGGGGAGTGTGTCAGTTACATGTGCTTTGAAAGGGCTCCTATCAGGCAAAACTCTGGATGTTATATTGAAATAACATGTTACTGTTTCCACTGAATATGTGACTCATAAAATAGCTCCACCATACTCAAGTATTTTGTTTCTTGGTAATCGCAGTGGGGTAGTTTTTAGTTACTTCAGTCCTACTGGTGGTAGACTCTGAGTCCTGCTCTGTTCTCCTATTTTAAGCAATTACAAAAATGAGTAATTGGTTACAACTAAGGGGGATGTTGCTTTCTCTCTAACTGTTATCATTTCAATAGGTCATGCTCTGAAACAGTTTCTCCAGCATCTTTTAAACTACATCTTGTTTTACAGGAATTGTGGGCAGCCTCAATCCAGAAAACAAAGTTGATCTCAATAACCCACAATATACAATTGTGGTGGAAATAATAAAAAGCGTCTGTTGCTTGAGTGTGGTGAAAGACTATGTTCTGTTCAGAAAATACAATCTACAGGAGGTGGTGAAGAGCAACAAAGATGACACACAGCAAAACCCATCAAGTCTGACAGTAGAACAGAACTTGAAGGTAGCCAAACAAGAAACTGAGGAGGAGAAGGAGAGCTCAAAAGAAGTAAAACAAGAGAATGAGAATCAAGGTGAAACAGAAGCTGAGCCCAAGGGGAATGATGCACTAACAGTGTAGAAAATGTGGTAGAAGGGAAAGGTAAACACCATCAAAACCTATTTTATAAAGTTGCCCTGGAGTTCTGAAAGGGTAAGAGGAGAGTGGGTTTTGTTTTGAAGTCTTGTTTTTCAAATCCACGTGTTAAGAATTTTAATGCTCGTTGCAGGTGGAGCTGACATTACAGCAGATATAAGAGTGCTCAAGAGTCTGTCACCTTTCTGGTGAAGCTTGCTGTCATTCTGCAGCTTTGTTCTGCATTGCCTTTACCTAACACAGAAAGCAGGAGTGTGTGCATGGAGATGTAAATGTTGCCATCCTGACACGTGTTGACTCCTGCTACAGAAACCAAACAGCAGTGCAGAATTGGCTCTATCAGGAAGTATTGACAGAAGCGAGAGATCTGAAAGAGACAGCTGATTGCGGAGGGTTTTTAAAGAAGTGATCTGACAACTTGTGTCACTGCAGAACTCGGATACGTTTTTCTGCATGAACAACAGAATGAGCTAAAACTTCATTTTCTGTATGATGGAGGGTTATGTATATTGCTCTACAAGGATATGCTAAGTTTTGCAAGTGAAGAATGCTATGTTCAAAATACTTGAATACTATGAGACCATTTAGGATAACAGATGTGACTCCTAAAACAGCAGAAGTACAATGCAGGCATTGCAGGTGGTTTTAGCAAAGACTACATGGGTGTTTACATTATGTGTGTATTCAGCAGCTAGTGGTTTATAGAAAATGCTGTAGTCACTAAACAGAATCCTTTTGAGTAATTTCCTGCAAATAGCCTTTTGCTGCGCTTTCCAAAGACTTAGTCCTTGAGAAGTTTTATAAAATCTTTTTTTGTTTTGTTTCTATTTTTTTCTTAGGTCTCAAAATTTGAATTGAAATGCTGCTTAGGAACTAAATATGAAATAAGCTCTCCATTCTACTATCCTGGATAAGGGGAATTAAGTTTAATTTTTGGTACAGTTTTAGCTTTTCGGTATTAATTTTGTTTCAGATTGAAAATAATGTGAGTCTGTCTGTTGTCTGTTTGTTACAGCAGCTCTTTTGATATCCCGGTGACTTAAAAAACCAACCAAAACCAGTGCAGCTATAACCTGCTTTCCAGTAGGGTTTTGAGTATGCTTACTGTACAATTGTCTAGCTTTAGTATTTCATTTCTAGCATAAGCCTGTGGGTTACTAATGGGAAAAGACTCATCTTGAAGAACACCACTTGTTACTTGTCTTGGTTTGATGAAAGGGATGTGTTCAAGACACTCAGCAGTGTTTGTGTTTTCCTCTTCTCTAAAAAATTGTTTTAGAAGTTGGAAAATTAAGAAGTCTTTTTGCCCTAGTTCTGTCTCCTTTACCAACCATTTATTAAAATGCTGCTTTCTTACCTCCATTGGTGTTTTCTTTACATTTTAAAGCTTTATGTGTGTGGATTAAAACCAGCATTGTCTAGGTCATACATAGGAAAGAAACATCTCAGACTATAGACACGAAAGCCAATTGTGATTAGTGGCTGAGGCCAGTGATCACGATTCAAGACAGCCTACTCACCTTAGTAAGGACAAAGACAGACTCGGGGATAGTTTGCAGTTTGCTGTTTTATTTTTTTTTTTCTTTTCTCTCTGCTCATCTGTGTGCCTACAGATCTTCAGAAGAAACTGCTGAGGACCTCAGTGAAGCCCGTATCTCACCCTAGGACAAAGTCAGGCACCTCAAAACGGAGGCACATAACATTACAGGTTTCTTTTGAGTTTTGCCCGTGTCAGTCTCTTATCTAGCCCCACACTTTCTAAAACAGACTGTTGCAAATCTTTAGACATGCTGCAGTTCCCTCAGCTGTCCTGACAAAGGACCTGATGTGCAGAGACAAGTCTCCATGAATTCTGGCTGAGTTGCAGGGAATGCTGTATTAAAAGGTTGTTTTGGACTTGCAAATTTATATACTCTCCTTTGCCTAGGACAGAAGACAGGATGTTAGTCCTTGCTAGAAAAATAAAGATCTTGGCTAGCCTCTGTTTTCTGACACATCTTTATTTCTCACTCGTAACACCAGCAGATAATTCTCAGTCACTCAGGTAGAGCTAAGCCTTACTTTGGTTTGTTTTTTTGTTTTTAACTTCACTTCTGCCTGAAGTGAAAATTATCTTGGAGAGGGGGACAGGCAGTAATAAATAAAAGCAAGGGGAAGACCTCTCAGTTCACCAGCCTTTGCTCCAGCCACACCATAGGTAAAGCAGCCTCAACTAGCAAACTTCCTTTTGTGCAGAGATGTGAAACCCCACGCAACCAGGTGTTTGCAAGGCCAAGAAATTTATACAAAAAAAGAAAACTCAAACTAGAAACTACCATTTTAAAAATGGAATGAAATTGGATTAAATTCCCCAAATAAGCCCCACGTTAGGAATGTACACTTTTCCATGTAGGTGTTTCAAGCCATTTGGGAACAGCACTCTTCCCTTTGTAATAGATTCAAACTCAGATTGGCTTAAGAAGCTTGAAAATAATTTAAGAACAAGCCAATCTCACAGCTTCAGTGATTTTCAGTATGGACTTGCCTATTTTAAGGGCCACAGCAGCATAATTAAAATATTAATTTACATGTAATTCAGTTAATTTATCATTTTAATAGTGAAATACAGTAGGGGAGAGCTTTAAGTAATACCAGTAACTCCTACTGATTGGAAAGCTGGTAATATCCTGCACCCAAAAGAGTCACGCTGCAAAATCCTTCCTGTGTTATATTCCTATTCAAAGAACAATCACCTTGTGGTTATGCCATCTTAAAAGAGCTAATCCCATAAACCTAAGAGGCTTAGTTTTGTGGCCTGCCTGGAAAACAACATGAAATACGAGTAACTGTTCATTGTGAGCATGGTGTTCTTACACTGAAGATTGCTTTTGGATCAAACAGTGGCATGGCATGTACAAAAACACATGTGCCCTGGAATCACAGGCCAAAAATACTCCCAATAGTTGCCTTTACCTCAGCAGTGTCCAACATGTTCCACATGATGCCTGAGGGAGGCAAATTCAGTATTTGCTGAAGACAGAGGAAGGCTATATAACAGAGTCTGCAAGTGGAAATTAAGAATGTAAGGATATTTTGTTGTTTTACTTTTTCTTAGAAAAGCATGGTGAATTTGATCCAAAACTGAAGAGCTCAAATAAATGCCTTTTGCCAAGCCTTTACACTAATGGCAAAGGTAAAGAAAAATCGAACGGTATCCTAACCCATTCTTTAGCCTGGATTAATAGGCAAGTATTTTCTAAAATGGAGCCATGTATCACACTGAAAAAGATCCTTGCTTTCTGGGTACAGTTCAGCTGAGGACACCAGAAAAAAATGACATGTACAGTTTGTTGATCTATCATCATTTTATCACATACAAAACCTCTTCAGTTTGCTTCACATTTCAGAGCTGTAAAGGTATAATTAGCAGAATACCTTACCTTCCACAGAGACAAAAAACCCAGACCAAAGCTTCCATAGGAATGTTCAACCAGTTTGGGAAAGCTTGTGGCACCTCTAATAAAATAGGTTGCTAGAAGATCCTGGCTTCTTGTTTTCATGCAGTTATAGACAGCAGGGGCAGCCCTTACAAAAAGAAAAGAAAAGAAAGATCATAGGAAATGGTGGCTGGTGTAATTCAGCACACTTGGATCCTTTGTGCCCAATATATGTAGGGTTATTTCTGTAGTGAAATACAAGCAATAAGAAACTACTGAGATCCCCTCACTCTTGCATTGCTAGTTCTGTATTGAAGTGGTGTTGATCTTCCTCTTTAACTATTCTACATATCCACCTTCTCCAGAATAAAAATGCCAGCTGGTGCTCTCTCAGTTGCCTCCCTTAACCATCAAAAGGCCCAGCATCTAATGTTTGACCAAAGTGCCCTCCAGAAAGCATTATCTTCCAGCCTTTATGTGATTAGCTGAAGGAAGACCGACCATTTTTTTAGTAGGTGGTTCCATTAGTTAATTATCCTTGCCATGTTTGGGAGTTATGGGGAGGCTCAAACTCTTGCTCATGTGGCACATGATAGGGAAATATTTCTCATCTCTTACTAGCGTGAGCAAGAAAAACTGTTTTTCTCTGCCAGGACTGATGTTCAACAAGTTTTTTCTTGGCATGCAAACATTGCCCATTCCTGCAAGGTTGGGTGTGGGAAGTCTGTCTCCCCAAGCCAGACGTCTCCCTGTGCTGGCTGGGCAGACAGACAGGCTGCCCAGGAGCCCTCACTCCAGAGCCCTGTAGCTTCCTGGACAACTTAGCCATCAGTTAAGGCAGCTGAGAACATGGGGAGATGGGAAGTCTGAGCAACTAGTCCACTAAGTAGGCAGGCTGCCAGTGATCTGGCGAGACAGAGAGCCAGGCAGGGCAGAAGCCCAGCACTCTGGGAAGACAGCCTGACAACTGAGCAACCCTTAAGCCAGATAGCCAGCACTTTGCAAGGCAGCCATCCGGGGAAACCAGACAGCCTACCTGCCTGACTGCCAGTGACAGCCTCTGCAGGATCGACACAGTTCCAGACAATATTTAGGTTTTATTAAATCAATTTTACCCTCTGCCATGGAACTGAGCCATGGAATATTAGCCCAGCATGAAAGAGGATTCATCAAAGCAACTTGACAGTGTTTCAGTAGCTGTAGGAGGTTTGAGAATGCAGTTTTACCGCTTCCTGTCTTCTAGTTTAGTGACACTGAAGTGGGCAATTGTTTGAAAGAGCAGATAGAAATACAGTGGAATGTACAGTGAGCTGCACAGGTAATGCTAGTTCAGACACCTGTGTCTGTGAGAACACATGGTACAGCTGATAAAGTTCTTCAAGCGACTGAGGAGCTTGGATCCCACCTTGAAAGAATGGTTTTAGCTACATAGATGCTTTTAACACAGTATCAGCTGGTAAAACCACACCTGGGGCCTTCAGCAGATCGCAGCGGGGTATTTGCTTTCCTTCCCCAATCTGCTTTGTCACCCCTTCTACAGTCCCATGCGCTGCAGTGAAGAGCTGGCTGTTGGGTGCTATTTTAGTAGCTGCTTTCCAGCAACGAGGCAGGTGTACTCCTGAACACATTAGATTCATTTTGCAGTGTCCTTTTTCAGCCATTCATAAAGAAAGGCTACTCACATCAGCCATATTAAGATGAAGTTTTAGGAATATGGATTGGATTAATTTGTATAGGTTATCTTTGCACTTCAGAGGGTAAATTGGCCACAGTTGTCAATAAAAGAGCTTTCCTGTATATTTTTCTGTATTATATCATAGTCATATATAACAAACCTAGATATCATAAGATTGTACTTATTTTTTAATTAGCAATTTCCTTATTTCCAAATACTCCCTTTCTTCATAGAAAAGAGACTAAATTGACTTCTTTCCCATTGCCTCAAAGGTATCTAATTCATTAATGAGATGCAAGTGCACAGATGCGTTTTCTTAGACAACATGAGAAATTTTCCACTAGAGATAAATATGATGGAGTCAAGGTAGAAGGAACTTACTTGAGCAAATCACTGAATTTCAGCCATTCAGCCCTGCTGCTTTCAGATACAATCAGCTTTAGTTTTCAGAAACTGGCACTTGGATGCAACTGAGACCACTGCAGGAGCAAGCGCATCACTTGTAATAATACACTTAGCCTTGGAAGCTGCCAATCTATAGCAAATATCTTGTGCTGTCAGTTGTGTTGATCCTGGGGATGATGATAACACCTGAAAGTGCAATAAAATTGGAAATTTATTAGGTACTTTTCACCTTCAGTCCTGATCACTTCATAACTTCTCCCGATTTGCTGGATACAAGCACCATTCAATCCAGAAATGAGAAGGTAAAACAAGTCCCACACGCCTGAACTTGAATACAGATGTTCAGAATTGAGGTACAAACCAGCTTCTGTTTCTACAAGATCCTTTGCTTTAGGCACAATGTAATTAGATAACTTTGGGGCAGTAAACACTAGCAGCTTTAACTTAAGTCTGTTGAAGTTAAATCAAATCAATTTAACACAACTAAATTGATTTAACACAATCAATACACGTCAGAGAAAGTGAAAGAAAGATGATAAAGGCAATTTTGCCACTCATAAAAGTCTACCCCTGTCAGCCCCCTTGATTGTCAAATGATCAAATAAGAAATGCAATCGTTAAATTAATTGTTAACCAACTACTAGCATAGAAGGTGACAATCTACAGACCATTAGGAATGACATAATTCACCTGTTTGCATACAAGCCACAATCAGCAGCCACCACTCCTGGGACTCGGAGTAGAATCACTAAAACTTGGTCTCCTCTTTGCAAACTACATGGCCCGGAGAGCACGCTGGACACTTTTTGGGAGAGGAAACCCAGCTCTTCAAAGCTCCATTTAATTTAATCTCCTTTTCCATTTATCTACCACAGAGCTGGATATGATGGTCCTTTCCATTCCTAGACAGTACGCAAAGGTAAATAGCATGCTGGTTATTCCTTGCAGAGTTATGGGGATGCTCCAGGCAGTGGAACCTGACAGTGTTACGTATTCTAGAGCTGGGATATTAAGCATGTTTTGTTTAAAAGAGCCCTTTTCCAAGGCACGTATAAGCTGGTGTGTGTATCTACCTCATTTGCAATGCTTATAAATTACTTAGAGGCTTTTAACAAACCCAGCACTGCACACACTGCTGAAATGGAGTCACAAAGCACCATGTCCCCTCTGATGCTAAAGCAGATTGCCTCTCCTTTCTCTGCAATGTGAGATTATGTTAAAATAGAAATAGGGGAGGAAATTCTGTTCCCCCTGAAGCTAGTGATGGTTTTAGACTTGGCTTTGGGGCTAGGGGCACAGCTTCACTAAAAATACTGAATCTACAGGGTCAGAATTGCTACCTTTTCTATTTGAGACCACTTGTCCAGCACATCACTTGTGAAATCAACATACTCAGGTACTTCTTGCTCACAAGGACTGATCACTTCATAATCTGAGAAATTCAAAAGGTACAAAACTCTTGTGATGCTGGTGGAATGTCTGTGGAGTGTCTGCATGGTCCATAGGGACCACAACACTTGAAATTCAAGTAAAATCTTCATGGCAAAAAGCAGATATATGGGGGCTTTTGGAGACTGTAACCATTAGAACTATTTTTTAAAGATTATTTCCCTCCTACAAGAGGCAGAAAATCAATAGTAGTATTATGATGTGCACATTCCCAGATGAGCTGTTGGCTCCAAATTGAACAGATGTATACAGAGCAGCAAGCCCACCTCTTTATGACATTTTATACCACCTCTCCTTATGTGTAAGCTAGAGCTCTGGTAACCCTTTCAAGTTTCCTGGTTTTTCATCTGTCCACAGGTTTCTCAGAGAATTCCCCTCAGAGCTGAAAATTCCATCTTCTGTCCAACAAAAGTAGGGGCTTGAAATTAAATAGCTAGGTATATCAAAAGAGAAGAGAACAGAACAAAACAGAAAAAATAACAAGAACATGTCAGGACTTGTACCCAGTATTCGCACGTTTTAAGCACCACAGCAGTCTCACCCAGCACCACAAGGCTACTAATGACAAACAGATTTAGTTGTAGGACAGATGCCATATTCTGTTTTTTGTCTTAGAATCCAGGCTATAACCATCACACACAACTACTCAAAGTCTAGGGTAGTCACTAGCAAGCAGGGGTGGGAGGTCAGCACACTTAGCCCACATGGGAGAGATGTGACAAACATCCTTACTGCTGCTTTTGTTGCTAAAGCGATAAATATTAACCAGAAGTATGTTCCACATGGCATCATTGGCTCTGCCTTCCTTTTGTCCAAAGGAAAGCTTGTGCCTGCTCCTCCCTCTGACATCTGCCTTCTATTAGTTGGATAGCAAAGTATCGTGAGTAACTCAGAGGAGGTTTTCCACATTCTATTATTGATTTGTTTACTGGACAAATGCTTTTGCCACATCTGCATTTATCCTTAAATATACAGAGCTGCATTTGGTTTCACAAAATACCACTTCTAGTTGTGTGTTCCTCTGAAAACACTTTGCAAGAGTGAAGTGAATTAGAGCTTATGTATGAGAACATGGTGCTCAGGAAACGTTCAACTGCAGAGACTAAAAGGTAGAGAGGGAAGATTTTCTTTTTCTATATAGACTGCTCATAACATATTGTTTGTTATCTCTGTCATTAACAGGTCATTTAAAAAAGTTTGTTTCCAGAACTCAGTGAAGTCTTTGCAGAATTGTCTGCCATTTTCTGTTTCCCTTTGATCTAAGCCAGTAATTGCAGACTCACAACTAGATGTTTTTGCAGAAAGAAGCTCCTGCTTCAGTCTGCTTGATAACAAACAGAAAAGTGTAACTGCTCTTTGGGAGCCTACCCTCCATCATAAAAGAAAGAGGAATAAAACATGGCATTATAGATTTACTTTTTTTTTATATATAGATTATTTTTTTTTTATTAGCAGATGGCATCTCTCATGTTTGAACAACTAGTAAATAAATTAAAAAATTCAGGATCTTTAAATAGCTTGTGCTTAGTTGGAGATGTTATTTGTGATCAGGTAAGACTTCTTTCAACTCCTCATGTGTCTTCCCTAGTACTTAATTGGCAGTATTGCCTCCTCCTGGCTCACTCTAGTTCTCTGCGTGGTTGCAGCCCTTCATTAGTATCACACATCACATTCTGTGGTGGCAATTACTTACCACCCCCACCCTCCCTCCAAGAGGGCAGATTTAATTTCCCAACTACCTTCTGAAGAAAGGCACAATCATTGAAAAAGTTGAGAGAAGATGGAAAGAGAACTGAGTATGAACAACTGCATTTCTGGTTCACTGCCTTTGGAGAATGGATAATCCAACAAAAATTAATATATAACTTAATTCTATGGCACCAATGACTTTGGAAATGGCAACAGTGGGTTTTATTTTCAGATTCTGGAGTTAAACATAGAATGAGAACTGGTATGTTAAAGGTATGAAGATTTTTCATAAGCCTGGTGCCAGTAATTATCACCTATAACATCTGATGGTAATTTCTGTGGAGAAAACACATACAGTTCAGCTCTAAGGAGGACAATGAAAACTGAAACGACAGTGTCTCTTCTATGAAACAAGGTGACAAAGGGATGAGACAAAATCCATGCTCTGGAAGGCAGCAATGTGATGCAGGAACTCCAGCTATTCAGTTATGAGGCACTTGGTTTAGGTGAATGTACTACAGTCACAGTACAGTCTGCCAGTATTGCTACTGCAGGCAGCAAGGCCTGCAAAGGGAAAAAAAAAATAAACTAAGACCTAGATAAATGAAGGCTATACATAAGCATACATATAGACTATATAATATAGAGACACTGTATATAAATACAAGTATTTAAAGGACATGTAGATGTAGTGTTTAGGGTCATGGTTTAGTGGTGGACTTTGAAGTGTTAGGCTTGCAGTTGGACTTGATGATCTTATAGGTTTTTTCCAACCTAAATGATTCTATGATTCTATACAGAGACAAAAAAAGGTATCATTAAGGCTCAGAGTGACGAAACAAGAGATGCTGCTAGAAACTGCAAGCACAGATAGCAGCCATGCACATGATGCAGTTCCACTCTGGTATGTCTGTTGCTTACTTCCAAGTACAATACTTTGGACAGGAGGCAGCCTAAAGACTTTCTTTGTGGAATGAATCTCCAAAGAACTGATTAGAAAAAAACAAAACAAACAAAAAAAACCCCAAACAAACCAAAACCACCTCCCACTTCCTTCCAGTCACTTTTATAATTTCCTTAAAATATGCAAAGCACTCAGCATGCAAATACTCCAGACAGTGGGGTTTATTTTTTATTTGAGGTTGTCACAGTTTAGGGTCAGGGCAGCCCCTTAGAGCTATAATGTCTCTGTTAACCCCCCTCCCTCCCCAAAGGGGAAGAGAAAGGGAATAACAGAGACAGACTTAGCAATTAGGAAAGGAAACTAGAACAGCTTTAATGAAAGTTAAAATAATAATAATGAGAATGGAATCTGTACAAATCTATACAAAACCAGTATGGAACCCAACCCCCCTGATGGAAATTACATCACCATCACCACTGATGCTGTGGAGCAGGCACTGGGGGAGTCCCAGACTGGGCCCCACAGCAGATGGGA
>JANHGN010016302.1:0-17543 GCA_024605025.1 Megaceryle maxima
TTATACCTATCTGTGACTGTTCAATAATGACTAAAAAAAAAAAAAAAAAAAAAAAAGAGTAGTCCTTCATCTGTTTTTCCTTTGTGCTTGCTTGAACAATGTCCAAGTTCAATGTCCCTGAGCAATGTCTTCTAGAATTGAGATTTCTGAAACTGGCTGATGAATCTTTAGGGATAGCCCACATGACCCCATGTTTGCAGGCAGCAAGAAAGTCTTAATACAGGTTTCAGCAGCTGTGTTAATCTTTATTTTTTTCTGTGTATTTTCTGATGATCCTAGAGTGTTATGCCTAGTTTCCAACCTACTAATAGCAATATATAATTTTACATTTTTTGGCTGATTTAAAGCATACATGGTTTTTGTTAACTTAGGACAGGAGGGGCTTAAATTTGTGTCATAAATGACCTAGAACATTCACAAACGTATAGGCACAAAGTCACTAAAAATAAAGCTTCCCAAAGTCCTTCTTGTTAAATGACTTGATATATTTATAAAGCAGTCTTGCATGGAGGCAGTTTGGTGACAGAATTAGAGGAAAATGAGAAATTTTGCTGAAGCGTAATGAGAATTAATGTTTTGGCCATTGCACTTGATGGATATGTTGGAAAAATAGTTAAAAGTGCTTGCTGTGTTAATGTCAGCTGACATAACAATTGTTTCCAGAGAAACAGACTTCTGAATCCTTGTATAAAGCACTGGGGAACTTGAACAACACAAAAGAATGTAAGGCTTGGAAGGAATGGGGGCAGGGGAAGGAAAGAAAAACATTATATAAGTTTAGCTACTTCCAGCTCATTTTTCCCTATTGAAATAATGAACATAAGGGTGTCTCAGCAGCAACCCAAGGCAAGATTGGAGAGAGCTTCAAAACCACTGTCCTGAACATAAGAACCATCCCATGTGTTTATCAAACCACACTGAAAGAGTCTTTAATCCATGCCTATAGTCCTACATTGAAATGAAGATTGGTTTATAGGGTGAAAGGTAATAAAGACCCTTGAAAAAAATGTATCCCTTCACCACCGGAAGAATGCTCCCTTCACTGTGCTCAGAGGAGCCAAAAGCAGCGTGAAGAGGCTGATGCTGTGTGTGTACTGCAGAGAGGCAGAAAGGCAGCCCTGGCCCTTTTTCTGCAGCACAAGCCTGCCACTGCCCTGCTTAATGGAGATGAACAAGGCAAGCAGTGTCCCTCAGTGGTTGCAGCACCAGAGACAAACACATAAGGATTTGAGTAATCATCCATGCTGGAGTGTGCTTCAGTATCCTGTCACAGCCATGCTTTGGGACCCCCAAGGGCTCCCAGAAATCTCACACTCTTTCTAAACTCCTTTCTGTTAGGAAGTGTGTCTTTCTTTTTTATTAAGTACATCATGTAGTTCAAGATGCTACAGAACAACTTTATTTGGTCTGGATCGACTGGTGTTTGAGCTGGCAACATCCCACAGAGGTCCTCTGCCATAGTTATTATGTTGCATGGACTCATTATCCTCCCCGTACAAAAAAAATGGTCTGAATATGTTTAATAAGACCAGTTTTTCGCAAGCACAAAGCCCAGAAGAACACAGAAATCACCAGAAAAGAAATTGACAACACTGGGGTAAATTAGAAAACACATCTAACTATTACTATGCCAACACCAAAAAGCAATAACTTTTCATTGTGAGGAAAGACGTATTCATTCTCACACCACACAAGCACAAAAATATCTTAATGTTTTCCCATAGACCGGAGACAGTGGAAAATGCGGGAAAATATATCATGTCTATCTCTTCTTCCCCCCTACACATTTTGCTGAAGCCATGTAGGAGCCTCCATGTAATTTATTTGGAATCTTTTGTATATCATGGCAGTGTCGGGATCTAAAACACACATCTTGTGCAAAGAGCGGCTTTGTAGCTCTTGCATCAGCTCTAGCATTCAGCTCTTCTGATGAAGCACATCTGAGAATGGGGTCTTGATGGGATGACCCTTGGTTCCCACCCACTACTTGGGCTGTGATGTGTGAGATTATTCTCCCACTTTATTGCAGTGGTCCTCAGACACAGCTGTGAATCATTGTGGAGCAGAAAATGTCCTTACTGTATGTTTTTTGAAAGGCCTGACCCAGTGAGGGCAGGTCTTTCATTACAAACTTAGAATTTTATATTTTACACTTTCCTGGTCCTCAGATATGGGAACCCCATAGGCTGCTGCACTCCCAGAGTACGTGCTGCTTGTATATGATGTCCTTCCACCAGTTTTCAAATAGCCGTTTTCATTCTTGAAATTGCTTAAATAGCCACAGCCTGTATTTCACAAGGTAATGGTTCTTATTTGCCTCAGCTGCATTTATATTACTTTGATCATGAAAAGCGTTAGCCATTTCTAAGCCCCACTGCAACCTACCCAGTTTCTAGCATATCCATTTTTCTTTATGTGGGAAACATGAGGAAAATATGAGTCTGTTTCCTTGCATGGGAAACAGACTGCTGGAAGACCGAACTATAGCAGCCTTGCAGTAATTCCTTTTACTGAGTGGAAGATCATCTCTTTTTGGCAAAAGTCCTGCTGAAAGTCATGTTGCCTGTGTCTTCTCCTACACTGTGCGTTCAGTACAGATTGAATGAGCAAGACACAGCCATACTCGCACCTCTGCTCCCTCTTTCAGAGGGATGGCAGCAGCTATGATGTTGCTAGACTCTGAGGCTGTGAGTTCCTCAGGCTGCCATCAAATACTTTCCTGAGGGAGTTAGTTCAGGAACAATTTAGAAACTATAGACGAGATCATAGAGCTACCATAAAGCTTTCATCAGTCAATAAAACAGGCTTTTCTTTTCATAAAAAATTACTCAAACTTTTTTTTTTGTCTTATAAAAAGAATATTGATGCTGGACCCTGAAAACTTTGTCTGAACTTTTATTCTCTATGCTTCTTTTTTCATTTCCTGTTTTTCTTTTCTTTGTATGTGGTGAATACTTTCATGAGAGTTTTAATGCTTTTTGATCCACTTATGTGTGAGGTGCCTCAAATAACACCTCAATGTTCCCTATCTCTGATTTCCACCAGCAGGTCGCCAGGCAGCCATGACCTCTTAGAAGCATAAGAGAGGTGGCTTCATCAGGCCTCTGCTTCCTCCAAAGGAGAGGAAGAACATGAGATTTAGTGGGGAGAAAAACTGTACTTCAAACTCCTCTAGCATTTTCAAGGCCTCCGGAAAGAGCATTGTGAGTAGTGCATACACTGGATGATCTTGATGGATGTGCAAGAAGGAAAATATCCTTTCTGTGGTGTTGGCCAATATCATCACAAGGTGTTTCTGACACATCCACAAGGTGTATGTGAGGCTCCAGTCAACACACAGAGCAGGTGTTGCAATCTCCTGTTTCAATTAATTTTCCTTCCCAAGTGGAAACCAGAAGCTGATTGCCACTCCTGGCTGAGCCTCACCTTGACTTGCACTGCAACCTGCAGAAGTGCTGTTGAGTTCCTTGCTGAGGCTGAAGCCCCAGGACTGACCACAGGGTGCAAACGTTGTGACTGGTTTATTACACAAAGACATTATTCAGGAAATATTCTGCTGTATTTTCACAATGTTTGTATGCTGGCTAAGCTCTTTGCAATTTAAATATTTGCCATAGGTAGAAAGCCAGTGATTATATCTGCTTGTGTTATACCTGGCAGTCAATTGTCTGCTACTAATTGCAGACATTCAAAGGTTAAAATTGAAAATAATTACAGAAAATAATTACAGATATTTTCCTCAAAGTGGTGCTGCATAGGTAAGGGAGAAGGCATCTCATATAAATTGATTACTCCTGTAAACTCATTCAGCATCATTTGACATGTGGGTATTTCATGCACAAATGCTACTCTGAGTTTTGCTCACATAAATACTTGGGGATTATCTGTCAGGAAGATATCTGGAGAAATCAGTATTGGTCCACAAACAAACAAACAAACAAAAAGACAAATTCATTACATAACTTATTTGCCATGAATAATCTGTCACACTCCATCTCTATCTCTGCACAGACAATATTGCAAAGCATCTGACAGCTGTGGGTATGATGACAGTCAGGAAATCAGCTCTCTACAGCATTGTCCTCTTTCCATGACTCAAATTTTTACAATTTAATAGTAAGGGATTTTAAGTTATTGCTGGGCAGTTGATTGAAAGTTGCTGTACCTGTTTTCAAAATGTTGCAAGTGAAAATTGATGTGATTTTGAAAATGGAAAACTATTGTATGAAACTCTTTAGCACCAAGAGAGTTTCCTGGACTAAGGCCATAAGCTGCATTTGTTCAAGTCAATTTTGCATTAATCAGTGTGCCTTGAAGATTACGTCTTATGTTTTTTTATTTAGTGGGTCATATATTTTAAAAAGTGCCTTTAAGTGTTTTGATGAAACACATTAAATATCCACTGTAATGCCTAGGTGGCTGACAGTGATAATATATAGCAGGTACATTTGGCTTTACAGTTTAAATAATCTAGTGGAGATGCTTTATTATTTATTTTTAAATTTTATCACCAAAGAACCATAATATCTTAAAATCAAATTTATGGTACTTGTCTCCAGTTCCTTCAAAATATTAATGTATGTTTTCCAGTCACTCAACCACAAAATCAGACTTTTAAACAGTTTTCCAACTAGAAATTATATAAATTATCTGCCATCCTTTTGCTCCAACAGGGAGCAAGAAAATTAGCTGAGGCTGTTTTTATTATTACCTGTAGAGCAGATAGAAAAAAAGATACTCTAATATTTAGCAAAAATGCAAAAGTCAGGCTGTAACGGATTCTAATTTTCTAAATACTCACAGGTCTGAACATTTTTGGTCACAAAATACAGCTGGACTTCTCAGAGTAATAAGATTTCATCTGCACTTTCTAGTTTTTATAAAGAAATCTTGATGTCACGGGCAATCCTGCTGCCATCAGAAGAACATTGCAGTTTCACCTCTACTCCTGGGCTTGCAGGTGAATATGCATGTGAATAAAGGTTTCAGGGTTTAACTCTCCATTTCACGGTCAAGATAAGCATGTGTGGGCAGAGACATCATCTTAAATATACAAAAGACAAGTGCAAAGAACAAAACAGTGTGCATGTGTTGCTTTAGCTAGACAAAAGCTCCTGGCACTTCACACATCATTGGTAAGGACTGCAGATGCTTCACCGCAGCTCAGTTGTGCCCTGGAAGTGGAGGGAAGAGCTCCCTCCCTCACCCACACCCAGAAGGAAATAAAATTTCTGCGCTAGGTGGCAAGCTGCACAGGCATAGACAGCTCTGGAGCGGGACTTGGAGAAGGCATCTCTTGGGCATTAGCAGAGCTGTGTGTGCAGATGAGAGGAGCAAAAGAAACCCAGAAGCAGCAATGGGAATAGATGTGTATTTCGGTCACTGATTACCATAACTACAGATGGATGCAGTTTTGGGGGCTCTTATTTATTTTTTTTTTCAAATCCCCAACATTATCTCAGGCAAAGGACCAGCTCCAGGTACTTCAGTGAGAGCTGTCTTCATGTTCCAGGATTGCCTGTCTGATGAACTGACCTCCTGTGGGAAGGAAGCCTTCTCCAGTGACAGGGCAGCCACAGCAGGAAGAAGGGATGGTTGTAGGAATTCACACATGCTTGAGGCCAGGAAGGAGGGACCCAAGCTGTGAATATGAATATTCACAAAAGATACACCCACGCTAAATGCAAAGGACTAGCTTCAGCTCGGTCTGGGTTTTGAGCACAGATTTTGTTTCATTGCTAGCCTATCCAAACTAATTTGTCCATCTCTAGTAATTTTGCCCAGTTGGCCTCATTTCACAACTTTTAGTCTTTATTCAGGCTATATGCCCATTGACCTCAGTAAAAGCTGTGCCAGGATAAAGATTGAATGAGGACCACAGGATTCAGGCTGAATATCTTGAATACCATTTAGACATTATTTCCTATATAAAGATTTTAATTTTTCTTTAAATAAAACCATGGAGAAGTAGGAGAATGATAACAGCTTTAGTGACATGATTCAAAATACTCACCTCTTAAATATTCATGTGAAGTGGAAGACAGGAAATTAACCTCTTGTAAGAAATACAGTCTATGAAACACCATGGGAGTGGTCAATGGGTAAACAAGTTTTGGCAGCAGTGAAGTTATGTGAATACACAGGAATTATTTAGCAGTTTCCCTGCCTATGAGCGGGACCACACAAATACAAGCCTGTCACAAATCTATAAGTAGGGAATGATGAATCCAATTCATTACATTTAGTGGGATTCTATGTCTTTTGTTGGGCTGCTGACTTACTGCAAGGTATTAAAATGCACTGGGGTGCATTCTTTAAATTACAAATTAAATATGAGAGGAATCTTTAAAAGGCTTTTGATATACAGCCAAGTTCACCCTTGGTGTAACTCTCCAAGTCCGTACCTCCACCATGGTCAAATCAAGCCCTGAGAGTGGAGCAGAAGCGTTCACTGACTGCTGTCCTATGGAAGTCGTACAACAGGTTTTCTAATCTGTTCTCCATCCCTGTTTGAATGATTCTAATTTTACATTATCATGCAGTTTCATAGCATTTCCCATGCCCAGCAGTTGCTAGAGGCTTTGCTGATCTCAGTCAACATTTGTTAAAACAGAGGGACTCTGTAGTAGCTCACACAGAATGGGACAGGAGAAAAGACGAGAGACCTGCAGAGAGAACCTTCGAAGAAACTGAATGTGAGAGCTGGAGCTCTAATAAGCTTGAGCTCCCTTATCTTGGCCAGCTCTGAAGTTGAAGCCTGTGGAGTTTTCTTGGCCTTCTATCTAGGTCTGACCTATCCTCTGAGAATATGTGGATATTTTTGGCTTTTTAGAATATACTGCACAGATCACAGATCAGAAAAATTACAGCTGGCAAAAACCTTACCTCATTTAGCCTGTCTGCCTGTCTGTGAAGGATCATTCCCTGGAGTCTGTTTTTGTAGTATTCTTAACACAATCTAGAACTAGTGAAAGGGAAAAGTTTGTCCAGAGAATTCTGCCATTTAAGGGAAGGGGTTGATTCAGGGGCTTTTTTGGTGGTTGTTGATGTTTTATTTTGTCTGGATGAAACACATTAGAATTTAGACAGCTCTCCAGCAACTCCCTGTATACCTAGGCATAAGAGAAGATGTCCATAGCTATTTATTTATTTTGCGATAGCCTGTGTTTCAGACAGATCTGAAGCAGCTGCTAACCACCCTCTGAGCTGATTTTCATCTGAGGTGACAAAGATTACTTTATGACGTGAATAATGCAACACAACAGAGGTTGCAGTAAACTGCAGTTTTGTGTTTTTGTTTTTGTGGTTTTTTGTGTTTTTTTGTTTGGTTGGTTGGTTGGGGTTTTTTTCAGTAAAATGCAAATACTGCAGTATTTGCACCGCAGTTGCACTTCCTGGATCATCAAAACACACAGACACATGTGAACAATCTCCAAAACAAAACTAGCAATAACATGACAACAGCTGTTCAGTCAGCATAATGTAAAAAACAACAACAAACAACAACAAAAAAACCAACCAAGCAAACAAAAACCAAACCAACCAACCAAACAAAACCAAAACCCACAAAACATTTAAAGTAATCTCCAAATTTCTTCATATGTTCCAACCTGATTGCTTTTACATCACTTGGGCACCACAGGAATGCAGCAGTCCTTCAGGTGGGTTCCCACAGTGCCTGCCCAGGAAGGGGTGTTGTAGTCAACAGGAATCACTTAGGGAGTCTGGTTCTTTTGGGTACTTACTCCCTGCTTTCTTCGACCTTGTAGACCTTGCAGGCTGAACCCTCTGGATCCTGCATGACAAATAGGTGCATTACCAAACAGCACACCCTGACTCTGACTGGGACTGAAGAGGGAAGTGATTTATGCATCCACTATCTCATCCTTATAGAATTTTATTAAACTTCACTTTTGCTAGGTCAAAACTTAGAAAAACTAAGAGAAAATAAAAAGTCAGTATTTATCTTATTCATACTCATCATTCCAAAGCACAACATAACATTTTACAAATTGCATGAGCCTTGCATTGTAGTTGTTTTTTAACAGGTCTGACTCTTCTACATAAACTGGCTTCTTCTGGCATAACATCAAATTTACCTGTTTTTAGCTGCCTTGCAAGAAACTCCAAACTGTGAGTAATAGTTAATACTTCTTTCTGTACCACATCTGGTATTGCTTAGACTATTGCATAGTCTCTTAGCAGAGTCATTTTCCTTTCTTCAGTACAAAATGAAACATATTGATTATAATTTGTTTCCACTCCCTTTTATTTATTTATTTTTTACACAAAACTTGGAAGAAAATATTTTTAAAGTATCTTTTTCCATTTTTTTTTGGTTTCTGTAGCAAACAAATTTATATGAAAAGTAATCTTGAATGAAGGCAAAAGCATAAGTTTCTTTGTGGTTTTGCCAAAATCATGTTTTCCCTTATGAAAATCCCTAGTAGTCTCAAAACACTGGATAGAGATCTTACAGTTAAGGCATAGAATATAAAAGCAAGCATCCCTCAGAGTCCTGCAGCATTATGAACCAATCTAATGTTGTTGTTGGGGTTATCAGATGATTTTGTGAAGCATGTTGCGTAGCTTTCAATAAAGTGGACTAGAGGTCCTGAGTCAGTAAATGCTGTATTATTGACAATGAGAGCAGCTTCATAGCTCTGAGAACACAAGAAAACTAAGTGAAGCCAGTGGGAATTACTTTGTTCCTAAAAGAGCACCTGTAAGGGAAAACTAATGGGTGACAAAAGTTCCTTCTGTCCTATGACCCTCAGTAACTGTTCCACGCTTTCCTGTTTTTCCTTTTTTTTTTTTTTTTTAGGTGGAACTATGAAAATGTAATGATCCAGATAGCTTCTGTAACAGCTGGCATCCAGATGATTAAAAAGATAAAGAATTTTCTTATTACAGTACTGGGTTTATGTTACTTTCCCTTTGGCATTAGTTGTTCTTAATATCTTTTGTCCTCTGGTATTGCAGGGGAAAATATAACAACTCTTCCAAAGATAAATCTTGGCCTAACCTGAGGGACCTGATAACACTACACAGCTCCTAGGTCAGGTGTCTGCAACAGCAACACATCTTACCCTGGAAAGCTACGTAGTCTGGACACTTATCACCTCTTTTTCCTTTCTTTATCCTTCTTCTTTAGGTTTTCCACCTCTGCACACTCCAGCCACATGCCTCGTCCAGATGGAGAATGGAGCTAAAACTGTGGCATGTGCCATGCCAGGCACCTATCCCTTACACAGCCTGAAGGACTATTTTAAACAATAGTAGGTTAATAAATTCTTTGAACTGGTATTAAATTATTTTCCTCCATCATATTAGGTTTAAGTAATTTCCCCAACAGTACACATTTCACACTTTTTCCACATGTGGAAGAGCTTTCTTCCAGTCCACTGCTTACACTTTTCAATGGTGTTCTTCAAATATTTTCCATTTCTATTTCTTAATCTGTTTGCTATTTCTTACTTCTCCCTCTCTGGAACAAGCACTTTTTTTGCACCAAATTCACACTATCACCAGTTCTTTTTCCCCTCCTTACTGCCATGTTTTGTTGACCTTGGGATTAGGAGAGGGAGTGACTGACACCGTGATTCACTTTGCAAATGGTGTTCAGATGTGTTTTGTGCAGTTCAAGAAGCAAATGAGAGTAAGCAAAAGAAACAGTAAAACACTACAAACATGAGAACTGTATCTTCTCAATGAATTCATTTGCTTTGTCCTCCTTAGTGAATATGAGCCTTAATAACGTTATTAGGGAGCGGGGTTACTTGAGAACATCTTTCCTGGCAAGGACAAATAACATTGTTGGGATGCAGCTATAGTATTCCTTGGCCTCATGGTTAGTGAATTTCCATTTCTAATGACACATTCAACACTTGTCTATTTTGATTGCTTGTTTGGTCTAATAGAGAGAACGACAAACACTTCTAATGTGATTTTCATGGAAAGCAGCTTCTTAATGTTGTGAAGTTTATCTGAAAAAAAAGAACACAAAAAAGCAAAGAATAGGAATAGGCCCAAATGTCCTTCCAGACTACCCTCATGGAATGACAAGTAGGAGTATCCAGTACAGAGGGTGTGTGCCTTCCTTTCCACAGAGAAACTGCATATCCTGAACATACATTTCAAGGATATAAGACATTTAAACAAAACCAGCATTACCCTGCAATTCATTGTATTTGCAGTACCACAGGATGATGTATTTGGAAATATCTGTAGAGAACCAAGAATTATCAAGAGGGTTTCACAGAGGAAAACAAATTATTTAAAGGAGCAGCTGAAATGTATTTCTGTTCTGAATTTCCCCTAGAGCCTAGCTAGTAGGGACATTCAGCCCATAAATATGGACTAAACTCTATTTTCATAATTGATTTGCAGTTCATCTTTAAGTGCTAAGGAGGCCAGGTGGTTCAGCAGAGACTGCAGCTTGATTCCTGTGCAATGGGAGTCTCTATATGTTGCTCTCAGGCAAGTTATACCATGGACAGTTGAGGCCGATAGAAGTCTGTGTAATAATTCTCACTGCATCGTTTTTGAACATTAGTGACTTACAGGCTCTGATCTTAGTTCTGAATTTGCCTTCATTATCATTGATTTTGTGGTATATCTCATGCCCATTGTAGTAAATTACTGAGATCATAAATGATGACTCATGAAGCAGAGAGTGAAGTCAATGCCATTGGGGTGAAAGAAATTAATGGATGCTTTCGGACAATCTTTGTTCTTTTCTGTATCTGTTTGAACTTTTTGTTGAACATGGACCTTGGAAAGTTTGGGGACAAAAGTATCTCTGTAGTTCAGAGCCCTCCTGCAGCTCAGTAAATGCACAGGGGACTGAGGAAAGGAGAGCTATAAGGGGTTTTGATATATTTCTTTCAAATGTCTCTGTTTCTTAGGTAACAACATGATGCTGACCTAGTAACTGTGGGATTCTCCTCCTTAGAGGAGTAGGACAGCAGAAATTAAGGTCACATTATTTAAGGCATTTGTAAACTAATAGTAATAATACAAAGTTGACCTCTATTTAAAACATATTTCCCCTTTGTCTTCTGTGAGGGGGGAAAAAGAATTATTACTGTCATTATATTTATTGACAGTACTGCTGAAGCACTTTTCCTACTGCCTGAATGCCTGGCATTATCTTTCCTTAGGGGGCTATGTCACTCACACCAAACAATAATGGGTCCTTTAAGAAATACTTTCCGCATTGCATAATACACAACTTGGAAAAATGGTTCACTAACTTCAACCACAGTATGTTTTCTAAGGAGGAGAATGTACTCCAACTGAGGGTGAAGAAGCTTGCATGGACTTACTGTAATAAAGAGCTTTTTGATAGAATTAAACCAGTGTTTTTTGCTGGCCATCCAAAGGCTGCCTGTTACAACAGACACCACAGAACAACGTCATTAGTTATATCATGCAGAAATACAGATTTCACTGATTTTCAGTTAGTGACTGCAAAGTAACTATCAGTTTTTGGATGGCTGAGTGCTGCATTGACACAGGTATAAGACTGACTGCTGGAGTCAGGGCTTCCGAGCAGGAAAGTGACATGAATTTTATATAGTCCTCATCACATCAAGAGATCCTACCAAAAATAAAGCTCAATTGCCTCTGCCAATGACAGTGTCCCTGTTCTAATGGGACAGTGGGGTTTTAATTATTGCAAGATCAGTCACAAGGTTCTTAGACACAGCAAGAGCAACAAATGAAAGTAACTCCAAAGACAAATTTTTTTTTTAAACAGAGATACTTTATTTCAACTAAGTAGGAACAATATCTGAAAGAAGCATAGGAAACTGAAACCACTGAAACCATGAAAATACCATTCCCTGCTGCTTTTAGCATTTTGGTGTTGCCACCATTGCAGCAGTCAACAGTGAAACAGCACCTGAATGGAAAAGTGATTGGTCACACAGTGACCCTCTGATCAAATAAAATGCAAAGTGCAGCTCCTAGGATTTCTAGTATTTGCAAGCCATACAGAAGAAGCATTGTTACAGAAAACTTTCCAAATCTATAGGGCCTTTTAAATTCTCAGCTCAGAAAGCTAAGCCTAAATTTATGACTCTTGCTAGATGTGGAGGCCAAGTAAACTCACAATGTTGATCTTAGTTGTGTTTAAATTTTCCTGCCTTCTAGCACATTGAGCTACAGTGGAAAGAAATCATTAAGCACTAAGCATTTGGAAATAGGAAGGTACCATGGAAGAGCATCGCAAACATACCTTATGTGCACAAGTGGTCCCAGAACTGGTGGTGGATACCTTTTTCTCTCAGACACTGCAGTTCTGTAGTGACATCGGTGGGCACAGAAAACAGCCTCTGAACAAAATGTGAATCCAGCCCCCATCCTACCAGCTTTCTGCTTCAGGCTACATTCATTTAAAACACTACAAGCAAACAAATGAACAGAAAGCTTGAGCTTCCAAACCTTGTAGTTCCTTGCTGAAAGCATGACTGTCTTTGTTTGATGTTCTGTATTTAAAGACATTCTTTGTTTATCTGTACATACAACTCCATTTTAAATGTGGTGAAGCTTGGAATGGAATGCAGTATGTGGACTTTCTCTTCCTGTGCTTTTATTATCACATTTAGGAAAGAATATAGCCAGCTTGTCCCCCCTGCTAGGGATCAGAACTTACAGAGCACTTGCAGACTCCCTGGAGCGGGGTAGCAGAGCAGTGAGGGTGCAATCGTCCTCTATGAGGCAGCATGTGCTTGATGGAACCTCTTGGAGCAGAATGGAAGTCATCCGGCTCCCGTGGAGAGGTTTTGATTAGAAAAAGCTTATTTTTCATTCCTTTACAGAGCATTTAATTTTAAATGTAGGGTAAAAACTGTCAAGAAGTCTCAGATACTACTGTGTGTAAGAACAGCAGCCAGATATCTATCACGTAGAAGTTTACCTTGATTTAATGCATGGAAAAACGCAGTATGCTGAACCCAGAGACAAATGAAGCACTTACCTGAAAAGAAATTTTAATGAAAAAACTATGTGCGATATATACATGTTCTTCTGGTGAAGCTTATTAAAGTTAGACAGTAAGATTTCATTGTAGAAAGTTTCTTTCTTGTTTTCATGAACACTTAACTTTATGACCTTCTTCCTTTCCATTTCCATTTTATTTTCACTTATGAAAAGTTTGGATCATTTGAAGAGAGACTTTATAAAGATTAAGGGAGAGAGAATGAGAAAAAATACCTGCATGTGTACCTGTTCAGACATAGAGAAGAGAGCTTGAATTTGTTATCCCTGAGTTAAATAGATCAGCAAGACTGTACACTACAGGAGACACTAATTAAGAAAAATGTATTAGACAAAAATAGTATTAAAAAAATAGATTTTGATTGCTTAAATATGACTTAGATCTTCAGTAAAGTGAGAATTTACTTCTGCTACAAAGCCATCTATTATAATTATAGAATTATAGAATATTATGTCAATATAAATCATACTACATTTCCAAGAATAAAAGTAGTGAAAGCTTTTATTTCCATGCAATCAGAAACGTTTCGCTGATGCTTTTTTTGGTCTTTCATTTATTTTCTTTCTATGCCTCCACAACCTACCACAAAAAAAAAAAAAATTATATATACTTAGCTTGAAAAGGCATGCTTATATTTTCTTGTTCCAAACTCTTATTCTTGTAGCATGCACAAGGTCTCA
Organism: Megaceryle maxima; assembly: GCA_024605025.1. Lineage (NCBI taxonomy): Eukaryota > Metazoa > Chordata > Aves > Coraciiformes > Cerylidae > Megaceryle > Megaceryle maxima. The sequence continues at coordinate 13,684 of JANHGN010016302.1, forward strand.
GTAAAAAAAGTTTATGCAAGAAAAAATGCTCTTTTCTCTCTGACTAAAATTTTATGTGATTCTCTTGAGAAAAAAGTCATTGCTGAAGTTTTATTTTTAATGAAATGGAATCTAGTCTTTTTTGTTCTAGTAGAGTGTGCTAAAAATCTTCAATAGTATGAATCATTACTACCAGTTATCCCATTCCTCAGAATCCATTTATTAAAGTACATTATTATGTTTAGGCTGACTCACAAATACATTTTATTTGACTCAAAGATTGAATAATCTTTCTGAAAGTTCTCTGAGTGTAAAAATCTAGACAAGAATATGATGTCTGCAAAAATATGCCAGTGAGGAAAGAAAAGGGTTTGGTGAGGCTCTGTTTATTGTTCAATAAATCACAGTCACTATAAGTGACCTGCTGACTTCAAGTTCTTTAGGTCAAGGAACCCTTTGCTATTCTGCAACTTCACCTCTTTGCTGAGCCTCTTAATCAAAAGTGTAAAGCCAGAAAGAACATCAAACAATCAAGAGCTGGATGATTGGATTGGTTATTTTAAATGACTACAGCTATGTCTGTGACAGATTTGGGGATAGATTGCATCATCTCAGCCTCACTAAGTAGGTTGACTAGGTTGAGCAGATCCCTCTCCAAAAATATAAAATAAAAATTAAATTAAGCCATCACTGCAAGGTACTTTGACAGACAATGAATTTACTACCTGTGTAAAAGCTGTATACATTTAAAAAAATGTGCAGTATAGTGACACTTCTGATTTGCACTACCATAAATCAATGTTATTTTTTAATGAATTTACTGTATTAATATATGTCTGATGTGTTCTTTTACTAAGGCTTTTATCTTACGATTTTACCTGTGCTATTAATGACACATTCAAAGATGAGAGAGATATAAACCAAATTATGGTACAAAGAAGTGAAAATTAACTATATGTAACCAGTGACAGATTCCTTTTTCTGCAATTTCTGAAATATAGGGTTCAATAATGGTAAGCACCACAACAGAAAGCAAAGATTAAGCAGATAAAAGCAGGTCAACATCTGAGTCATTACCATGGGGTTGCTTAACTAGATTTTAGGTAATGAGCTAATAATAGAAAGGAGGCTATGCTTTCCTTTACGGAATGGAAGCAGATCTGGAAATGTTTGGGTTGGAAGGCAATATAGAAGCATATTGAAGTAGTCATAAATTTCCATTAGATTCTGTGGGAAAAGAGCCCTTGTACCTCCTTCTTCCACAATCTACATTATTACTTGTTAATACATATGATAAACTGCACAATGCAGTACCTTAATTAGCACTTAAGTGAATTAAGACTATATGATCATGCAAGAGTGAAAGAGACAAATGATCTTTGCATATACAGGAGAAAACAAACAGCTGAATAAACAAAATCAAACAAAAACAAAACACCAATCAACCAACCCAAACCAAACAAAATAAAATCCACAATAATTTAAAGATCAGCAACATTACTAAAAAGATTATACAGAACCAACCATTATGGAGATCCATGATTTGTAGTATACAAATGGTAATAATTTTTTTTTACTGGTCATTAGGTATTTACTACAAATGACACACGTTAATTAAGCGATGTTCAAAATACTTTTGGATGAAAAGGAACTCTTCAAAAAGAGGAATCATGTACAGAGCAGCTCATTTTATGGAGACATTTTTAATTATTTTTTCCTAAAAATTATGGAAGAAAAATATCCTTTTTTTGTCATCTACTATGCTAGAGAATGAATTCTGGGAGCAAAAAATGAAAAAGAATCTGAAGAATCTTTATTGAAAATGTGCACTTGGAAGATCTTTCTCTAGGAGATCTACTATCAGCACGGAACAAATATAACATAGTAAGATTAGAAAAATGAAAGGCAGGTCCAATATGCTTCTAAATTTCATTCAGAGCTTAAATTTCACAGATCTGCTTACCTCCCGTTAAGGAACAGTGAAGCCTCCTATCATTACCTTATTAAATAAAATCAAGTTAAACAACCCAATGGTAATGAATCAGATACTCTTTTCAGTTGTATCTGCTTCCCTATTTATGGAACATAAATCTTCATCACATAAGCAATTTCAAAAACTGAGATGGGAGTTACATGGTATTCTTATCACTGACTGATCAGACACTACTGCAGCATTTCATTGTGCAGAACTATGATGCAGTATTACAACAATATATTATCTTCGTTCCTGAAGATCATATGTGTAAGAAAAAATTGGCTTTTATGTTTGAAAGAAAAAAGGAAGTGAATAAAGACTCAGACAAACATACAGACATTACAAGTATCATTCAAGTTTCTGCATTTCATTGTTCTCTTTTTTTAGTCTATAAAAAGTATTTTCTATATGAAATTTACTGACTAATTACCTTTTATGCTATGGGAAAAACAGAAAGCAATTACCTTCATAAAAGCCTAGTAATATAAAAAAGCTAAATAGCTTCCAGAAGAATATTTGATGACTAGTAATGTGTGTGCTATGGGCCAAAATATTCTTGGCTCCCTAAAAATATTCCAGGTTGAAGGCTCTGCATGACTATTATAGTTTGACTCATTCTACTGAGGCTGAGATTATAGAGAAAAAAACTGTATTTCTGCGACTTGTGCCAATATAAACAAATATAAGTTCCTTCCTTACTCATTGGCAAGCTTATTTAGAGAAACTCTAGAGAAGAGGAGAATGATCGAATGCAGTAATGTGAGAGGAAAAGAGGAAAATAAAAGTATAATAGATGGAAATGATGACAGCCAAGATGAGAGGGGGAGAAGATTAAAGTTTAGAAAAGGTTTAAATCCATGGGGAAGTACTGGTACAACTCATCTGCTGTAGTTGGTGGAGAAGATGACATTTGGGAGAAAGCTAGAGTGATCCATCTATGGCTACAAAGGATGGCCTAGGAATCATTAATGTGGTTTTCCAAGACTGTGGGTGTCTTTCAAGTTATATTATCAGTATTAAAAATAAAACTTGAAAAAAAAAAACCAAAGTAAAAATGGTTGGCCTGTACAGTGCTCAAAGGTGAGACCTACTGATTTGAGTGCAAAGATTTTGATCACTTTTATGATAGATTATATGTTGCTCTTCCTCCCTATGGCCTTAGACTAATTCCATGTTTGGATATCTACGTCTTCTACAGCATTAGTTTATTGATGGCCTTACTTATTGTGGATGGGAAACCACCTGTCACTGTGTCCAGTTATCTGTGGTGGTCTTAATTGTTTTTATGTCTGTGCAAATTATTCAGCTTTAGAATAAAGAAGCTACTCTGGAGGCTCTCTCTTGACTAGATGCTCAGGGGTCTATACCTCAGGATCACCATCACAAAATACTGAGGAGTAAGACAAAACCCCCATCCAATGCACTGGATTGTGCAGATCTTATTCTTAGGCCCTAATTATCATTGTAATTTGGTTGGGGTATGTTTCTATTTCATCAGACAGGGTATGTTAAGCACCCTGCAATATCAGTCTTGACAAAAAGGCTATCAGACTCCCTGCAGCCATGGAGAACAAGTTTGACAAGATTGCTTTCAAAATGTTTTACTGACTGTCCTTTAGCAAGTAGGAAAACAATTGAGTCTGAGGCTGAGAGTATTGACATTCAATACATGGAGGTTGGAATGCAGCTCCAACATCTTTGTGTCATCCTTTAAAGTATAGCTTGGGTTTGTGGTGATAAAAGTCCCTGGACTTAACTGACAGGTGCTCAGTAGTGTGTGTGCATTGACCTGGACACTATTGATCTCTATATATTTGTTTGGAAGCAAGTGTTATGTTTATATGGATCAAAACAAAACAAACAAAACCACAAACAAACAAAAGTAATAATAATAATAAGACCCAAC
>JANHGN010016302.1:36975-52014 GCA_024605025.1 Megaceryle maxima
AATCTAAGTGTCTTTAAAGTTGATTGTTTTTTTGGTTTTTTCATTTTTCAAGCCCCAAACAGTTTTGTTTTTGTTAAATTTCAGTCCATGAATTGGACTCAATTATAGATTCAGAGATGTCCCCCCCTTCATCCTCATGCTGTAGGTAATCAGCATTGTTGAAAAACAAATACCATACCAGAACAGATAGTCTAAAATAATTTCCTAGAGAAGACAGGCCCTGGTGCTTCAGTCACATCAAAGATACAGTGGCTAGTGTGTTCACAAATTGCTGACAATAAATGGGGGGCTGTTTATCATCTGTAGCAGTGCTGCAGATATCGTTGAGAAAATACAAAACAGAGAGTTGCACTCACTAATTCAGGCTAGCAAGCAGGTATTCTTTCACAAATTATATCCTATTTTCATGTCTCCAGGAAATTTTGTACACTTTATGAATTTTTCAACTGAAGAAATGAAATATGTTTAAGTAACCAGTGACAACTCTTTCCCAGACATTTTTTCACTAAATAGCTGATCTATATATACCTGATAAAAACCCAAAAAGCTGCCTGTGATGAAAGCTCAACCTATAATGATATGAGAACCTAGATCTTAGGGAAGTTGTGATCAGTAACAGTTATTCTGGTTATTTCAAATACTGAATGAATTGCAGTGAGTTTAAACAGATTCATGTGATTGACGTCCTGCATAATGCTTAAAGAAGACCTACTGGGAAATGCTTTTACAGCAAGTTGTTGATGGCACACCTCAAAGAAACAAAGAAGGCATTACAAAACTGGCCTCCACAAGGAGTCGTCACAATTTGTTTAATGAAAAGATAGAGATGTAAGCATTTTTTCAGTGCAGAAGGAACACTGGTGTCACAGAACAGAGCATTGCAGTATCTAGTATGCAACAGATTGATCCTAAGTGTATACTGCAAGCTCATTTAGGTTTTATGATCCCTATATAACAAAAGAGACAAAGTTTCTCAAGAAGAGGATTTACAAAATCCAAGAAGCCAAAGAGCTAAATTAGCCAATATCAATATTGAGAAAAAGGCATTAGCTATTACGTTTTGAATCTTCCTGAAAGCCTCTGGGATTCAGCACTTAGAACTCAGTCTTTATTTACCTCCTCCTCACCCCAATCCTCCCAAATATTCTGAGTCCTTTCTCTAATCACCCTTAGCTCTTTTTGCTCCTAGGGGAGCCAACTTGTCTTCTGATCAAGATAATTTCCCTACTGTGCTGTAGGGTATCTTGAGCTAAAAGTGATCTACACACTATTGTTGAAGCTGTTCTGCATGGACAAATTGGGTAGGCATCGCAGAGACAAAACAGTAAGACATCATGAATCAGTAATCTACTGGAGGGGGTGTTCACTTGTGAGAGGGAAGACTTAAAATCCAGTGTGTGTTTCAGGCAACACTTGACAGAATATTTAGGAGAAAATAAAAATTAAAAAAAAAAAAAAAATTCAAAAAAAATTAAAATCAAATCTCTCATCTCCAAGATGATAGATCTAACTATAGGATAGAGTAATCCTCACTTCCTCCCTCTGGAAAAATGAATATCTAACTATCCCTCAGAATGCAGAACATCTACATTAAAGGAGACTTTTGTATTAACTATTATGTGTAGTTCCATTCTTTATAAAGGAAGACATAGGTTCCAACAAAGGAAAGGATGAAATCTAGGTGTCATATCTGGTTGGATGAATCCCTGAAAAAGTATGTGGGGAAGCTTCAAGACATACCTTTTCTAGACTCCCTAACACCTTATTTTATGCTTTACAGTATGCTTAGGATGTTTTAATACTGGAAACATAAGAGTCCATCAAACTTAGGGGGGAATGGATATTTCAGCACCTATATTCTATGTTGTGGCACTTAAATTGGCAGTTGTGTCCTACACCTTCCTTAGCATGGTGCTACTTCTGCTAAGGCCAGCATAACATCAGAAAATGTTGAAAGGGATTGTTTGCATTCACAATATTATCAACATTTCATAAATTCTGTGAAGATTTGCATAGAATCTAGTTTGTCTTTAGCATGACATTTCTTCCTGGAAAGGTGGATTTGTGCTCTAGTATCTCCACTCCACACTCGCAGAATCACACAAGCATATGTGTACACGTAGATAACCACATACACAGAGAGACACAGACTGGCATACAAACACACACACAGACTCACTGTTTACTGGTTTTTGGTAGTGTTTTGGATAAATGTAATTCACAATTAAATGTTGCTTTAGAACAACATTCCAGGGATTCAGCTGTTCTGCTCAAACCTTCTCAGCTAAAGAAGAGACAAAACATGGGCAGTCTTTTTTTATGGAATTAATTTGATTTTTGTCTTTTGTCCTGCCAGCTATCAAAATTGTCAAATAAAACAGCTTTGATTCATAAATAATGGTTCCATTATATTTACTCTGCCACTGGTCAGAGTACCTGAAATTTTAATTCACTTGTTCAGCTAAATTTCATCCTCAGTTCACAGCCATAAAATTCTGTATTGACAAACTTTCAAACCAACTTTGACTCTGAGGTATCTAGTCAACATTTTTCTTCTGTGTGGATATTAGTTTATTGAATAAGTGGCATCTGTTTTCCTCCACATCACTAGTGGAGTAGGTATTTCCTTTTGACAGCTTTGCACGATTTATGGGTTTGCATGCTCTGAAGAAAAATAGTACTAAGCAAAAAATTCCAATTCATTACCTCTTAGTACTTAATTAAGTTCATACGCATTGCACACTATAGGTGAACCCTGAAATGACTGTGACAGCCACTGAGCTGCAAGTTAGATTATCTTTGGAAGACAGAGAGACTTTTAATTATCTTGACCTAATTTTTCCATCTATGATATTCATAAATTTTCCTTCTATTTTGTTGCCTCCATCAGATGTACCAAACTGTTCTGAAAACAAGATTATATTCTTAGCTATTTCCTTTTATCTGCACATTTAGACACCAAATTTTTTTACAAATAGTGAAGTCAAGCAATGTTTTTTATCAGCTTACTTCACACAGCTGCAGATGAATTATGTCGTACAGGCTCCCCCAATAATGGTTTTGTTTTGGAAATGATAACAGCTTGATAAAAGAAGAAAGCAGTGGATCTGGCTATCAGTAGATACAGAAATAAAGAGAGCCTGGGCTTTACCTGTCAGGGTTCTGCGTACACACATGCATCTGTAAGAGGATCCGCTGGGTGAAAGTCTTAAAGCATTGCCCACATTTCCAAAGATGCCAGTCACTGAACTCAGAATTTAGTTGGCTTGTTGAAGTTGGGCTTGCAAGAACTCGTTGGTTTTTGACACTGATCTGGTTAAATCCTGACTCGATGGACCCAGACTTATCCAGGAGAGAAAAATTTCTGCTACACGGAGTCTGTGGAAATACTATGGATCGCTGTGGAGTGGCAGGGGATAGTTTGCTACTTTTATTAAATGGCTGTAGGGTGTCTTGTCTGGACATGGCCTCCATTACAGTCGAAGGGACATTCACTGGGAGAAAACAAGAAAAGTAAATAAGATCCTTTTATGCCTTTTTAAAACTAACACAGTGTTGGGAGACACCAAAAAAAATACCAACATCTATTTTCTTGACACTAAAATTAAACAACTTTATATTAACAGTGCACAGAAAAAGAAAAGAAAAAAAAAAAAAAGAGAGAGAGAGAGAGTCTGAATGAGACAGTGATCTGAATCAATGATGCTGATTCTGTGACACTGAAATGAAAACTCATGCACAGGGGTGTCAAAGACTGAAAGAACTCAGAGAAGCCTGACTGTGATATATATTTGTTGCACAATGGGATTGTCATCTGAAAGAAAATGCTGTTGCACCTGTGATAACCTGACTCTGCATGTTGCAGTCAGCATGTCTAATTGCTATATCACAGGCAAGCATGAATTTTGAGAGCATGTGGAAAAAAACTTTGCTCAGACATTGTTGAGATACAACAGGGCTTAAATATCTATAGGAGCAATAGTTCCCTTATCCTCTTAACAGGTACCCCCTAAGTATATTATACTATTACATTTCACAGGTAGTCACACAGCCAATACAGTACAAAGCCAGTGACTTCACATTGACTTGTATAATTAAGGTTAATAGCAGTTACATGACACATGACAATGCAAAACACAGCTAGAGATATCTTTATATATCAATTTCCCACCTACAAAATAGGAAGAAAACCTGTTTCTAGTCCCATGAGAGTCATTATGATCATCAATTAACTATGGCTTATGAGGCACTCAAGTATTCCAGCAACAAATGCAATACTCTGCTCTCACAAAGAAGTGATTCAGTGCTGAATTTGGATGTTGCATGATAAGGAAGGCAGGAGATCAAACATATAGAATAAAGCCGAACCACTGCCTCACACCTTGAGTTCCACCTATATCAGTCAGTGAATGAAGAAAGGGTCCTATGGAAAAATGGGGTCAGCTAGTGAAAGACTGTAGCACAATAAAAAAAAAAAGAAACTTAATTTAAGCCACCTAGGCCCAAGCCTTCTCATGCTTTCTAATTTTGGCACATCACACTCACCTCATGAGATAATATTTCAATAGGTAGTTTTAAATTAAATGCTGTATCTATATGTCTCTGACTACATAAATTCAAATAGTTCGGTACTGTCACAAAGTGTTTATATGTATATATTCACACTCAGGTACATAGCACTTACTAAACAGTTATTAGAAAATGCAACTCTGTTTAGGTAAGTCATGATGATAAATTTCTAAAAGGAAATATGAGAATTAAATTTCATTTGTAATCTGGAATCATCCAACATTTTTTAATATACAATAAAAATGTAATACAAACTTATGTTCTAGCAATACCTTAAATAATGACAATTACTTCAGAGTTATGTTCTAATACCTTTCATCAATAATGATGACTCCAACATTATAATATTAGTTGCTATTTATTTTTAATTTACTTAAGTTGATATCTTTCCTAGAATATGAGGACCTGATTTTTAAGTAGGGTTACATTCACAGGGCTGTCTATCTCATGTTTCCAGACACATGATAAAACTTTTACATCTCTTAAGTACAAGGGACAAGATTTTTTAATATACTTTAAAAAATTGTATTCATAAAAATCCACAGAACCAATAAGATCAAGATATTAAAGACCTAAAGAATATAGATAGTTTGCACTGGGTGAAAATACCCCTGTGCAGAAGATAATCAGAAGGTAAAGGTCTGCTCTGAGGGCTTAAGTGACATTTAAGTCATATACAGGCCTGCAACTGGTTCCATGAAATTAATTTAATTTACTCATGTCAGTCTCTCAGTGGATGAAACTATGATTTCTGTCACAGCAAAATAGCAAGTGACAAAATTTAGAGATTTTAGCCATAATGTTTTACTTTTCAAATAAAGCCCAACAGATTTGAAAACTCTACATGAAAAAGGATGTTAATTTTGGCAGTTTCATCCCTGCTCTCTTAATATTTTATTGCTGTATGGTTCAGTATTTAAGTTACTATGAGACACAAGTTGATACTTAAACATTGCTGTTTAAGTATCCAAGTACTTGACCAAAGATATGCATCTTATATATAATTGATTAGGTGTGGGCAGCCACAGAGTTACTTTAGACCAATGTCAGTCAGGCATCCATTATTGTTTTCTTCCACCACGTAGATACACATTGCTGTCCAAACAGAAGAGAGGTCTTCAATGCAAGCTCTAACCAAGTTCCCCACACAAACAGTGAAACTGAAGAGCGTGCTTGGATTGCCCATTCCCATTACAGACAAAGGTATCCAGCACTAGATTGCATTAGGTCTGTGTTACAAGTTACATGCTTAATTTTCTGATGATGCCTAGTGAACTTAAAAAACTGAGAAATGGTAGAAAAATGGAAGGAAATGGGGATGACCAGGATGGAATGGAGGTCTGTTGTCATTTCATGCTATTTACACTCAGTTTGTTTTTAGAGAAGTTGGCTTTTACCTTTTAAGCACAAGAATCTCATCTCTACAATCATTCAGAGAAGTGTTTTCTCAACATACTCAGTGGTAATAGACTGAAGAATCACTAACCTCACGGCCCTGCAGTACATTACTGTTTTGGCAAGGCTGTGTCTTGTGGCAGGTCTGCTAATAATGGAGACGGCTAAGCAAATGGGTTAAGAATATATTAAGAATCACTTATCAAGAAGAGTGATTCTATATAATATGAAGATATATGGGGCTGCCATGGTAGGAAATCTTCTATTTAAATGAACATGCTTGCACCCTTGCATTTACTCAGGTAACCATTCCATGATTCTGCATAATTGATCAGCTTCAGGGTTTTATTTTGTACACATCAAACTTACCTTAAATATATAACAACTTTAATTTAATATGTCTTAAAACACTCTAGGAATATAGCTAATGGGGTATGAAAGAGATATTCTGGCTTACACAGGTAGAAACACAAGGAAGAACTTACAATTTTCATCTTGTGCAATGCACTGAAGAGGGATTCCAAAGAAAGACGTGTAGCTATCATTGTACCACACCAACAGCTCAGTGCCCCTGGGAATATCTATACAAGCCCGGTAGAATATATTTGACCTAATCAAGATAAAAAGAAAAAAAAAAAAAAACAAACCTAATTTAGGAATAGAGCATTCTCCTCTTGCCATACACTGTATTGCAGTAGAAATCCACTGTTCTGGAAGCATTTCTGCAGATAACTAATAAGTTACCAATTATTTTAAAACCAAATCTATCATTACGGAAGGGCTTTACTCCTGTAGCACAGGGTGACACAGAGCTTACAGTCATTTTGTACCTAGAGCATTTTAAACACTAAGATTTTACTAGCACTGAGATTTTATGAAAAGACAGATATTTTCTTGCAGTGTCTCTTTTAAAGTGATTTTAGAAATGTTACATTTTGTTTACACAGCACAAACATCAGAGTGGTGCACACAGTTCAGTAAGTTCAGCCATTTAAACAGATTTACATTTGTTGTCCAAGTGAAAGTTAATATCTATATATACCATAATATATATTTAAATATATAACAGTTTTTTCTTTTGAATAAGCTCTTTTAGCAAGAGGTTTGAAGTAGCATGACATGGCCTTTCATTACAGTAATATACCACCAAAAGAGAAATCTTGAATTGTTGAGTAAAATAGACTTTGGCTTAGGAAAATTAAAAAATGGGGTTAGTCTTACGCTGTATGGAACAGTGAAACATTGGAACATTGAAGATGCTTCCATAAGTATAAATCAGTGTTACTGTAAATGTGCTATCTTATCACATCGCTCTGTGGGAAAAGACTGTGGATATTCCTAGATCACCAAATTGAGCATTGAGGGGGAAAAAAGAAAAAAGCTGGGAGTTTCTAGAATAAAAACAAGAGCCTTATCCTGATCTTGCACTGAAGTAAATAGCTTTAGAGTGATACTTCTACAGTTAAGAGATTTACATGGACCAAAACCTGTGTAAGATCAGAATCAGGCACAAGATAAAGTAAAAGTGTTATCAGTTAGTAGTGGCTTTTCCCTTAGACTTCACATGGAACAGTAAAACACACTCCTGTGAGATGGATAGAAATTCAATACATACAAGAAGAACACTCCACTCTTGCTGAAGGATTACATACCAGAATGATACAGTCAAAGTACCAAGAAATGACCATTTTTTATAACAGCTTATGTAAGGCAGAAAAAATCTACAGATGAAAAAAAAGTGTTAGGCCTCAACTGGTTTTCTGAGTGAAGAATTGCTACAAATGTTAGCTTGAAGTTCAAGATAAAAGTGTTTAGGGTTGGTAGGCCTTAAATTTAGACTTTCTATAAAGAATTGGCTATAGCGATGCAATTTGTTCCTTGTATAACACTGCAGACATAAGGAGAATCTTTTACCGCATTTTTCATGGCAGTGAGATATGCACTTGTCAACATATTTTGTCACCACAAAGTGGCTCTTGGCAACAGGATCATAAAGATCAATAAAAAAGTGCAGATTCTCAATATTTTACTAGCAGCTGCAAAAATTTCATTTATCTTGTTATTTTCCTCGCTTACTGCCACTCTGTCTCAGGAGGGCACTGCTAGCTAAGCAGAATGGTTTTCCTACCCTTCTATGAATATCTGACAAAAACTCTCCCCTTTGTGTCTCCCCCACTCCTTCCCTCCTCCTCCTTGTCCTCTCCTCCCTCTCACTCTTTCCAGAGCTGCATGTTTCGTTAATTCTTTCCACTGTTACATAAAAATGAAAATCAGAGCCATGCTATAAATTACCAGCATCTCCTAACTTGAGAAAAATTGAGTCTACTTTGTACTTCACCCTTGTAACATTTCATCTCTCAGTTTGGCTTCCCTTAACATAAACAGAGCAGCCCAGCAAATGAATGTGCTAAAACCAAATGACACACTTTGCCGCTGAAAGAGCAGAACTGTTTTTGAGCAATGGGTGGTCTGTGAGGCTTGGAGTAGGCAGGGAAAAAAAAGTGTAAGCGTATACCATCCCTTACAAGCGTGCAGAGCTTCCAAAACTTGCAGAAATCTCTGCATGCTGAAGTACATCAAAGGAATTTTTCCCTTTTCGGATAATATTTCCTTTGCTGACATGTATTTAGTATTGTGGTTGGATGACTCATAAAGATAGCTTCGTGGCGTCCCAACGCAGTTGAAGCAGAACACATGCCAACAAACATTATTGTCAGCCTCAAAATAAAAACAAAACGTTCAGCTAAGGGTCAATCAATCAAGAGCACTTTGAAGAAAATTCCATTTAGATATTACAAATCATAACAGAATGAATTTAAACCAGCTGACTTTCTGTGAGGAGGACGTCCATGTACAATAAAAATTAGGCTGGTTTTTCAGTGTCCAACTTTTCTATTTTCTTACACTTGGATGCAGTCACTGGTGATGGATGCCAGTTTTTTAAATTGTGTTTTTGTAGTTCATTTTATAAAGATCTGAAGTAATCGAAAACAGATCAGCAGAGGGAACTCTAAGTAAAAACTCCATCATGAAAGGAGAGTTGTAAAATCCACTTAATATTGACAGATGTGTAATGACTTTCTTATGCTCACTTTTCATTTAGGTTTGTCATCTATATATATGTACGCATATTTTTTTTCTTACATATATATGTGTGCACACACACCACCACACTGAGAAATAGTTCACAAGATATCTACAAAAATACTCTTTCATCACAGCAATATTTATTCATTATCCAGTGTGTTTATTTAAATTCCAATGGGATTTTAGCTATAGATATCAGATATTTAAGAGCATAATAAAAGATTTGTAATGTATTAATAGGATTGTTATTTTTTTAACTGTGGCTTTATTTAGTCAACTGGCCAGAGAATAAAAAAATCTGAAAATGCAATTGAACAATTTTACCATTGTTAAATTGGAACCCTATGGGACAATCAAACTTTATATATATTTCATTTTAGGTTGCTTTTGTGTGTTTTATTTTTAATTTTAAAGCTACTTTAAATAAGTTTAAGATTCTTCTTAAAGAAAAGAAATTCCACTCTCTAAAGCAACTATCAGAAATCAGGATTTCTCACTGTGAGTAGCAAGCCCAGGGCGTTCTTTGATGTGCTTCCTACCACATTTATAAGGCCAAGCAGTTGCTTCTGATTCTGAGGCAAAAGGGTTGTTTATAGCTGAGATCATGTATTTGTATAATGCGTTGTCTCGGTTTTCTGGATCTTTTTGCCAGTACAAAGTAAAAAGCACCATAATTTTTTTACATTTTTCTTCACATTTTGACCTTCTCCAGCCAACAACATAAGGGGCATGAGCACTAGCATTCTTGGCTAGCAGGTGCACTCAACATACAAGCCTTAGGTATATATATGTACCTCATGGCTGACTCTCAGAAAGCCTTTGGGTTCAAAACTCCTCTCCTGCTACTTTTCCCCTACCTCTAGCACATGCACCTTTACTAAGGGCAGAAGATTCTTCATGTTGTCTTGCTTCTGATCAGACCATTTGAAAACATGCAGCACTCTCTGTGCAGTGCTGTGGTCACATGAGTGACACATGGCTGTACTTGTTCTCCAGGTCTAGCATGCTTTCTACAACGGCCTCAGCTCAGGGCAACCAAAGTTAAACCCCTCCTCACTATGCTCTGCAGCTTTCATATTACCCTGAATAAGGACATTCACAAGAGCCCTGCTACTGCCTTTGCAATCAAAGGCAATAGTAATTGGGACAGTTACCATCTGACTTCACCAAAAACATTTTCATTTAAACATAAAAGCACATTACCTGTACTGAACCACTGTTAAGTTCTGTTCCCCGCAGTGCCTTGCACATCGGATATACCTCATCCAGCTTGACTTACTGGGTTCTCCACCATCAATAAAGTGCTGCAGTGTTCCATCTTGGTCATATATCTGGGGAAGATGTCACAAGGTCAAGTAGTTAGAACAAATCATCAGCAATCATTTTCACTGCTTTGCTGGTGTCTCTCTGTGCCATTTGTGTAATGATGCTCTTAGAAATCTACATGGAAGAGAAGAAAAGTAATTTGGGCTGTGTGTGCAAGTTTATCATGTGTCTTTTATCAGGCCAATCTTTTTGTATTAAACATATTTGTGGTGTCTCAAAGATGTGACCATGTTTCCCAAAGAATATTTAACCTATTTTGACAGGCTGGCCTTAAATAATGAACTGCCGGATAAACAACAAAATCTGGATATAGAACATGCATTGACATGGCTGGAACATCTGAACAAGGAGCAGTAGTAATCCCTAAACAAGTACCCCTTCTTTCACATCTCAGCTGCAGCAAGAGCGTGTACTTCAGCAACATCACATGATACGTTAGGGAGTTGTAGGATTCAGAACAGCAAAACAAATGAGACTAGAAGGAAAAAGAGTTGAAGATGCCTTTAGAAGCTCCCTTGAGAGATATAATTTTTTGAAGTAGTAAATGAGAAATAATCTGTGGCTTTCCTAAACATGACATGCCTGTTAAGGACATGAGAGCCAGTTACAGTAGCAAAAAAAAAAGACAGAATTATTTCTCTGTTCAGCACTGGATGCTCCCTCTGAAGTCAAAGAATAGAAATGCTCTGAAAGCTCTGAAATTAAAAGATAAGATACATGTTTCATGCACACCTGTCCTTCTGACTACTTAATGTTATTTTTTATTCCATTTTTATTCCATTTATTACCTAAATATTATCTAGGAAGTGTTAATCCTAGTAAAAGCCCAGTCTCACAAGATTTTTATATGTTATGCAATTACTTAAACTTCAGAAATGCATCTGAACAATTAGGTGCTTATCCAAAACAAACCTGATCTTCAGATCTTTTGCCCCTCCACAGACACCATCCACTTTAATAGTCTTGCCCTAAGAATATTACCCCTTCTGAAATTGCATGAGTCTAAACTGATGTCTTCTTTAAAGTTCTTATTCTGGTAATTAAAGAGGAAGTACATTTATTACATTGAATTGAACATTTCTAGAGCAAGCAAATTAACAATCTTGTATTTTTGGTTCAATATGAAGAGAATAATCTCTGGACTTATGTGACTATATTTAATATTTCTGAATTATTAAAAGAGTTTTTCCTACAATGCACACAAAAACAAACACAGGAATCTAGTTCTTTACTCCACCACATGAGAGTCTCAAATTCAGAAGACAGTCGTGTTTTTGCTTTTGAACAAGAGGGACTGGGAGTAATCAAGAGCAATATATCCATCGCTAGACTATGAGAGACAGGGAAATCAATTGTCTACAGAGATCCTTATCATTTGTTGCTGAGTGCCTGTGACAAGGACCAGGCGGAACCTGGACAGATGATCCTGGGCTGGAGAAGCAAGATGCTACCCCAACACGCACTGAGTGGTGGTATAAAGTAAGATAAATAGAAAGGAGTACTGGAAGACAAACAAATACTGCAAGTGTGGGGAATTAATTTACTTTTTTTTATGCATGGTAGCTTGTTGATTGTCAGTAAGGATCTCTTCTTACGTTCAATTACATGAGCTAAATATGTTAAACAATAAAAATCTGTAATGGAAATGAAAAGGTTGTGTTTTCTGTTTTTTTGGTTTTGGTTTTTTTTGGTTTTTTTTTTTTTTTTTTTTCAGGAAATCAGTCTACAGAAAGGAAGAGAATAAAAAATTAATGACTAACAGATCTTGGCTGGAATGATTTTGGCAATATCTATCCAAACAGGCTCAGCACAGTGTTTATTATCTATTCATTTACATGGTGCTTACTAACATAACAATACATGGCTTAAAGTGAGGCAAAAACAATTCCCTTGTATAAAGAACTGATAGTTTCCTAATCCCCAGATGATATAAAACTGGAAAGACAAAGAAGACTGCCATAATCCACACTGACAGTCATATCCGGACACACAGGGACCTACTCAGAACTTTGCGTCTATGGACAGTCATGAGCTGACATGAAAAATTAAAACCTGACACGGAAATGCAGGGCTGAAGCTCTCTCAGGCCTTGGCCTGGCATAGGAAGGACTGCTCTACAATCAAGACTAAATATTTTCACTATTATTCTTGCAATCAGTGACACTGTGCTCTCCTTTCCTTGGGGGATATTCCTGACATTGCAAATAAAGCCACATAGTCAGAATCCATTCCACAGCATTCTTAGCCCAGTTCTTATAGGAATGAAAACCCAGCTGTAAGGAAGGAGAAACCATAACCTTAGCGGGGAAATAGTAACACCCACTGTATCTCTTTATTTGTCAGATTGCATAATACAAATCTAAAGAAACTTAACTGGTATGATTATTGCTATTCATATTACCATTGTGTGCCAGTTCTTACTCATTTTATAATTCCCTAAAACTGGCAACCACTGTATAATTGCCTCAATAATGAAAAGCAAATCTGCAGCTCAGGTTGTGAACCTAGACATTATAGCAAGCTATATAGATACACATATTCACCTGCACCTGTATTACACATGCACATGCACATTTAAGTACACATGTACTTAAACACTCAGTGTCTATTAAAATACCTGTGATAAATTGATGATGTGATATCCTGTGATAAACTGATGTTGCTGAAAATCACTGGAAAATCACTGGACCATTACATCCATCTATGACGGCGTATCTTTTAACACATTACAAGAACCTCACGACAAAGTAAAATACCATTTCTACCACCCTTTATGGAGAACGTATGTATTTTTTTTCTGTGTCTCATAACAGGCATTCATCTAAGCAGTGAAGAAAAAATCAGTTATTTAATTTTTCTACTTTGATTACTCTTGGAATTGTTACCTAAACTGCTTATTGGCTCTTTTCCCTCTTCTGACACAAACTGCTTATTAACTGCTATTTTTGACGAGTTTTAAAGGATATTTTTGCTTTCACATTAGATGTTTCAAAGCTCTCGGATTTTTTTTTTTTTCTTGCAGTCTGTTCCAATTTGAGGAATTCACGACTACTGTCAGAGTCTGGAGTCTGATAACAGAGGACTACACTCACTTTCTCATTGACATGACTTGTATTCCTTCTTAGCACTTCCCATATAATTTATTAGCTTCTTAATAGGTTCTTGACTATTTACATGTAGTTTACCGGTATGCTACATATCAACAGACTCAGAATATGAAGCATATTATTATTTCATCCTTTCATCCTTTCACTTCAGAATACAACACAAACATCTTCATTTTCCAAGAAAGTCCAAAGTGTAACCTGCACAATTCAAATCTTCTCTTTTCCATTTTTATCTTCTTTCCCTTACAAACACCAGTTTACTCAGTAATCAAGACATAAATACAGAAAGGCATGAGGTATATGATGAAATTTCTTACAGAGTGACACTGATATTCCTCATGACCTAAACAGGCATTTCAACAGGGAAAAAACAGGCAAGACACCACTGTACTGATACTACTTAGGTTCATCTTGTAATAACATGCAAATATAAATTAAATATGAAGGATTGAATTTATGACTTGTTGGATGGGTTACTGATAATTATTCAGAGGCTGTAGATACTGAAACTTGTAACGTCAATGATAATAGCAACACAATGTCAATAATAATATAATTTCTAAATTTAGCACACAGCATCTCATATAAGTAATGGTCTAAAATCTCTGAACAACTGTTACTAAGTAAAATAAACAGCAGTTACTGGAACACTTGTCACTCTAGCGACATACTAAGACTAGGTAGGACCATGTAAGATTTAAGTAGTATTAACAGATAAGGCAGAGTGCTGAAGAGCCTTGTCTTCTGAGAAATCTCAACTACTTCAGTACTGACATAGTCAGTAATGTTCACTTGGATAGATGGAGGCAAATGTAATTCCAATGCTAAGGACTTGCTCCAGTTTCTGGTATAGATGCGACAGAAATTTAGAATAAAGGAGACCAAATGTAATAGCATATCTGCATAGCCAAACTATGAAACTATTCCACAGACAAGACAGGGAGAGCAAAAATGGTTAGTTTGTTGGAGTTCTTTCCTCTCTATATATTGCTTTTTTTGCTCTCTTTCCATGGATTTATTTAATCTAAAGGATTGTGTGTTTAGAAATTCTGTCTGCATTTTATTTTTACATTTAGTGAAATAGAAAATGTATTAGCATACAATTTAATTGACCTCTTATTTTCTTTTCAGGCAGAGGGACAAAAGACTGGTCCTGAAAAAGGAATTTTTATTTGCATGTACCTTTGTATTGTAAAAGTAGCTATCGGTATCATTTGTTATGTTGCAAGACATCAAAAGAGATATGAAGAACACCAAAAAACATGCAAAAAATAATTCTTAACGTTAGTACAGAATCTTGCTTTTTTTGCTGCTTAGCGCTATACTATTGATATCACATGCATAAGGTCATATGATTTTCAAATCACTCAGCATTAGCCTACTCCTCTCTCAGTAAGTTCTACCCTTGACTTTAGTGGGAATGATCAAGATAGCAAGGAGAACTTTTGATGAGTACAGATATTTTATAAGTCACCATATGTGCATTTAAAAACCACAAATGTACTCTAAACTACTGGAAATACAGAGAAAAAGGTTGTTAATAGTCTAATGAAAG
>JANHGN010016308.1:0-21512 GCA_024605025.1 Megaceryle maxima
AAATATCTGAAGTAGCAGATGTCAGGAAGATGGGTCCAGGCTCTTTTCAGTGGTGTCCAGTGAGAGGACATGGGGCAATGGCCATAAACTGGAAGTCAGGAGGTTCAACCTCAACATGAGGAAGTACTTCTTCAATGTGAGGGTAGCAGAGCACTGGAACAGGCTGCCCAGAGAGGTGGTGGAGGCTCCATCTCTGGAAACTTTCAAAAGCTGCCTGGACTTGTTCCTGTGTGATGTACCCTAGGTGACCCTGATCTGGCAGGGGGATTGGACTAGATGATCTTTAGAGGTCCTTTCCAACCCTAACATTCTGTGATAATTTATTATCTGCATCAGAGAAAGAGAAGTCACAAGTGGCTTCATTGAGTGTCTTCCGGGAACATTTCTGTTGCAAATACATAAACTTATAAAATCTCTTCTTAAATGTGATTTCAAAGTAGCTTGCTTAAATAGCTACTGTAGAAAACAAAAAATGGTAAGAGTAAGGACTGTGGAATTCCAGGAGCATGAACTGGCAAACTTATGCTAGCCAGCTTTATACGCCTACAGTCCTCTTCCTTGGGCTGGAAGAGTAAAGTGCTGGATCTTTCTGTACAGTTGAACTGTCAGTAGAATTGCTTTGACCTGGAATGTAGACAGATTAAAGTGTACATTAAAAATTGAAACTCGTTTGGAAGGCAACAGTGGAGCTTAAAAAAATCCCAAACAAACAAACAAAAAAACCCCCACCAAATATTGTCAGCACACCTGATATGTCATGTAAATCCAGTGCCAGAATTTAGAGCTTTCCTTTCCAGACTTCCCTTGTCTGCCTGGGACATTAGCTGAACACAGATACTAAGAACTCACACAGAACAGTGCTTTTGAAGAGAAACAATTGTTACATACTCAGAGATTTCCTGAAGTTTCGAAAACTTCCAGTGAGAGTAACTCCTGAACAGTTCTGATGTCAAGTTCCTATTTCGATAGCAAAACCAGACAGCATGGGCAGCTTTCTGATTGCCATTATTTTAGTAAGCCAAATTTGTGACCCATATTAACTGCAAATGTAAGACTATTTTCACAGGAAATAATATATACCTTTGAATTTAACTAGAAATCTCTCTGCCTTCTACTACTCATCTCATTTCTTCCACATAGAGCAGCTGTTATTCATGTTAGAGTTGAAAGCACATTTTTAAGCATTCTGTCATGTAGTATCTTTGTACTTCTACATTTTTCTTCCCCTTCAGAGATTATAAAGAAGGTATTTCAAGAAAAGGGCATCTTGGCAGGAGAAGAAAGAGTGTTTAAACCACATCTGACCTTCATGAAGTTGTCAAAATCAACACAGCTACGTAAGCAGGTGAGCTCACATTTCACATAGCTCAGTAGCAATCACGTAGGAAGTATTAATTTGGAGACAAACAAGTTGCTCATGCGGTAGCATCATACTTCTATTTTTAAGAAAAAAAACAAAAAACTGTAAATCTAGTGTATAAACAATAGTCCTGTACAGTGCTTTAAGTTACCCCTCTTGATGTTCTCAGTACAGTTTATCATGATTTGTGTTCTTTTGTGAAACTAGGCAAGACCAAAGGATGAAAGTACTTGTTAAAAATTACAGAATTATTATTAGGGTGTCAATTACATGCATGCAGTTTGTTTGGGTAGCTTTGTTTTGTTACTGTATAGGAGAAAATAAGCAAATAAACAGCAGAGTTTATATTTGGATTATGTATAATAGGCAGCCTGTCTGTTCCCTCTGCTGAATACACTGGGGAATTTCAGAGTAGCGATGAAACTCATCTTTTATATTCCCTCTTGCAGACAGTTAGTTCTTGCCTATTTATTAGCTTTTTTTAAAAAAATATCAAAGTAGGTTATAACTGATGCTAAATACATAGAAGCAATTCTAGTGTAAAAATAAAACAAACCTAGAGTTTTTTATTTCATACTAAGTTAACAGTAATATTGTATTACTTAAGGTATATACCTCCATAAATTTTTCTTGATGACGTTGTATAGAGTATTTGATGTGATCCTTTAACATTGTCCAAGAAAATAATTTTCAGAAAAGCTTGTATTTTAAAATAAGAATTAAAGTACATAATACAATTTTTTTAAGTTGTTTTTTTTTTCCCTTAGTAGTAGGCACTAGAGAAAAAACATTATGATTTCATTAGAAATAAGTAGAAAAAAGATGTTGAAGGTGCACATTTTAATTAAGTATGTATCTGTGAAATCAGTTGGAAGAAGGCAGTGAGAATTGAGATACTTCAAGAAACTTCAAGGGCACACATATTTGCTCTGAAACAGAAATAAGGACTTGTCCACAGGTTGTAGGTGGCATATTATAGCTACTAAATTTTTAAGCTTACATAACCTTTTGCTTCTATTAACAGTTGCTTTTAAACACACTAATTTTAAAAATCCACAGCTTTCCTAGATATCATCTGCTCAGTAACTTAACTTTTTAGTTAAAACATCTGAGACAATCAGGGTGGGGTTCTTGCCATTCTGATTTTTGGTTGTTTTTTTTGTCTGGTTTTGTTTTGTTTACATTATCTACCTAGCATGAACTATTAACCTGGACGCATACTTTCTATGTTCTGATATTCACTGCTGATGACAGAACCAGGTCAATGTCATTCCAAATCATCTTCCTTAGTCCTCCATAATGCTGGATAATGCATAGGGTATTCTAAAGATACACTGTATAGAAAGATACTGTATATTATAAAATCTGTAAATTTTTATCTGTCAGTCTACTGTAAGGCATAACCATTGGTCTTTACTATAATTTTTTTTGTTTCACTGTGTCCATGCATTTAGTAAGACAGGTTCATGCATTTATGGAAAAGAATAAATAAAAACATGAAACATAAAAGGAATAACTACTTTGTAGTATGTTTTAATATAACGTCTAATTGCATTTTCAGATTGTACAACAGCATGAAAAACTAGAAGGGGGAGTGGATAAGAAAAGAAAGCATAAAAAAGAGCAACTAGAACTAGAGTAGTTGAGTATAGTTCACAGCTATAGCTTTATAGACATATTAAGTTTGGGGTTGTTTTTTCAAATGGAAATTTCCCTATTTGAAGCAATACTCTGTTAAGCCACTCTGCTTATAATGACATCTTAATTCCACCAACGTTATTATTTGGGGGGAAAAAAACCCCAATCCTGTTTTTCAAACAGTAATATATCTACAGGCATTTTAGCAATGCATTTCTGAAAAGACTTTAACTTTCCCAAATTGGTGGTGGTACTTACAAAACAAAGAGTTTGAGAATTCAAAATTAAGAAAGATCTCAAGAAATCAGCTTTCCACTTTGAAGGCTCAGCATTAAGCTAAAAAAGGATAAATGCAAAGAACTTGGAACAAGACTTTAATAAATGATAAAAATGTAGGATAAAGTGGGTTAGAAAAGAGCTATCTGGGTTACTGTACCTCCTTCAGCTTCTCAGGTTAAAGAACTTATTTACTTATTCAGAAGTGGGACCAACTTCATGCTTAGCTGAACAATTCTGAGATCAAACGTGCCACTGAAAATTTCCCCAAAATAAGGGGGTACAGTGTGCCTCTAAATGTCCTTGTGTGGAAGGAGATAAAGCGATATAATTTCCTTGCACATGTTCAGCTATTTCCACAGTGGTTTGAATAGTAAGAATCTCAGGTTAGTATCATTGCCTTCTATACAAAGAACCAAATGAAACACAATGGAAGAAGCAACTGAGTTTTACACTTGAAGATAACATTTCTGTTCCTGCTTCCCTCACTAGCGAGCTGCGTTGCCACAGGTCAATCACAACCCCTGTTTTTCATTTGTCCAGACTGCTGTTTATTTCAGGGCATGTTGTGAGGCATGCTTGATAAATGCTGTATGACATTTGGAGATCTTTTGATACCTAATGCTGCCAGAACTGCAAATACTGTGAAATGGATTTTGTAAGGAGAAGAGGACTGACAGCTAAATTGCTCTGATGGCATCTGCTTAATTATCAAAGAGTATATCCTGGCCTAGACAGTGGCTGACAAGAGAAATGCCAAAAATATAATGTATTAATATTTAAATTCTTCTGTACAGTATATCTTTAGAATGCTGTGTGTACTATTAGTAAAACAATGTATTAGGGAGAAAAAAAATCTGTTTGTATTTGCATTTGTACAGGGCCTGATTCATTGTTACCATTCATCTTCAATGGTAATACTGTCAAGATGCCAGATATTATTTTGCAGACAGCATTATTATGATGGCACTGGAAATAGCAGGAACTGCATGGTTCAGTAATTTATTCTTGCCTTTTTATGTAAATTATGTTAAACTTTTGTCACTATCCTAGTTTCATACTGATGTAGCGTAAGGTACTTATTTTATAATAATTCCTTCATCATAAAGGAGGAAATTCCACACTGAATCAGCCCAAAAGAGTGTCTCCAAATTCAAATCTTTTTGCTGTGCACTCACATTCATCTTTTTGCTATCTAGAGCTAGACACAGATTATTATTATTACTTTTTTTCTCATTTAAATTTTCTCTGAATTTATGTGACATTAATATTTTTGGCTTTTTGAAATCAAATGTAGCTGAAAAGAGACAGAGCATATCTGCTGATGTCTTTTATTAGCCATACTGTAAGCAGTTACAGCACATTTTGGCAGTCAGATAATAAGATTAAGATAATATAATAGACAAGGAATCTCAGGCACTTACCTCATTACAGGAAAGGTTATTACTTCTGTAGTACTTACACATCATGTCTCCTGCTTCATTAACTTGTTAATGAATTTTTGTTGCATATGCATGTATCAAATACCATGTTCATTGCAGACCCTCTGCATTTCAAGAGAAGTTAATAATACTCCTTCTGGTATTATTCCTCTAATGTAAGTTTTCCTTAATACTTGAAAATAGAAGATGTGAATTTCTGTCTCATATCCCTAGAATAGTTTTCAATTTCCTGGATTTGTAATTTTGCTTTCATTTATAGCCCTATGGCAGAAATACATAGTCATACTGTGTAAGACCTTGTGAGAAGCGAGGGATTCTCAGTACAACTGAAGCACTTTTCCTGTTTATCAACCCTTGCTGATTCTGACCTTCAGCATTCTTTTTATAACAACTCTGGCATTTTGTACAGAAATTCCAGTACACAAAAAAACTACAGAGCTCATTAAATCTCTCTGTATTTCCGTTTATCAACCTCTATGTCAGTGGTTTGTATTGTGACAACTGTTACTACCTGAGGCATGTAGTTACTTGGAATGTTTAATGCTAATCCTAAAAAGGCTGAAACAATCACTTTGGCACAATACTAAACAATAAACACGCTGCTTTCACAGTCTTATCAGACCAACAGAAATGCTCTGTGATTTTTCTACAGTATTTCTTTAATCTGAAGATTTAAAAACAGGGGCAGAAAATGCACAAACTGGTGACCCAGAAGCTGGAGGAGGTTCTTAAAGTCTCATCTTTCAGTCTTCCTGCTTCCCTATCATACAGTTACATATTGCAGAGATACATAACTAGAGTACTTGTTTTAAACGAGAAGAAGACAGGACAAAACTGTAGACTGTTACAAGCTAAATGCAGTGTGAGGTGTTAGAGAGTGATCATTCTTTAAATTACCAAACTCTCCCACTGAACAGGGTAGATAGGGTGTGACCTAGGCTTTTACGCATCCCTGTTACAGGACTGAGGCTGCAGAAGGCAGCACCTCTTTATGCAAAAACTCTTCCAAGTCCACCTGGGGATCATCAAGGTCTAGGTGAAGAAAATTTTCCACAACAGACTTGCATTTTTCCATCTGATCTTCTTTTGAAGGACGGTCAATACGTCTGATAGCTCTTCCATTGCGAATCAGTTCTGACACTTCCACTCCTCTTTCAATAATTTTGGCTGGCATTCCTGCTAATGCGGCAATGTTGGCAGCATGACTGACAGTGGACATGCCCTGTTTGATCTGATAGAAAAATATCAGCTCATCTCCATCTTGGTGGGTCTCCATGGTCAGGTACTCCAGAAGAGGTGTGTCAGGCAGAAGTTCAAGCTGCATTAAACTGTGAAAATTGGTGGAGATAAAGACCTGTGGACACTGTGGTCCTTGCCTGATCCAGTACCTCAGGACAGCAGCCAGAAGGGACAGGCCATCCAGTGTGTTGGTCCCTTTACCAAACTCGTCAATAAGTACCAAGGACCTCTCTGTGGCATTGTTTACTGCCTTGGCAACCTGGTTAAGATCAATCATGAAAGTGGAGAGCCCTACAGAAATGGATTCCCTACTGTGGATTCTTGTGTAAATCCCATCAATTACTCCAATCTCTGCCTCTGTTGCAGGGACATAACTGCCAATTAGAGCCATGAATACTATAAGACCTACTTGCTTTAAGTAAACACTCTTTCCAGATGAGTTGGGTCCTGTGATGATCTTTATTCGTCTGGTAGCCTCTCCACTGTCCACAGGATTGGCCACAAAAGTCTTTGCACATAGTTCCATAAGTGGATGTCTTCCATCCTTGATGTGGAAGCCATGGCGGTGAGTAAAGTGTGGCCGGCAGTAGGCATTCTCCCGGGCCATCTCTGCCAAAGCTAGTAGCACATCTAGGTGTGCGGTATACTCAATCACACTGTTAAGCACTTCAGACTTCTCCAAGATCTTTGTCTGCAGCTGGTGCATAATAAGTGTTTCCTGGTCTCTGATCTCACAGTGCAAGTCACCCAGCAGGCTGTCCAGCTCCTTAGTCCTAGCACTCCTGTAGTGCAGTTTATCCTCTGACAAGAACATGAAGTCCAAGCCTTCAATTTCAAAGTCATTCTTATCCACCATAGTTGGTAGCTGTGGAATGGAGAGAAGGAACCCAATCAAAGGAATGTAGATCACAGAACAGGAGGGAATATGATTGTCCAAAGCCTCCAGTTCTTTTCGTGCCACTCCTGTAAGGAAGTCCGACAGTCCCATCAGCTTTCGTTTCTTCTCATCGATGGCTGGGTCTACGTTGGGTTTAACTGTGAAGCGGTTCTCTGAGATGCTGCTTTCAAAGTCCACCACTTTGCTGATTAGACTAGCAATGTAGTGCAGATCATCAGTAAAGACACGCGAAATAATCTGAAAGAGTTCAATATTCTTGGGCAGAGAACGACAGGTGTCTCTAAGGCATACTGCGCTGTACACTGTCTTGTAGAGTGCTTGCCAGTCACTAACTTTTGTGTTTGAAAGACTCATTCTCTTTAGAATAAGAGGCACATTTTTAATATTCTTGAGGCTATCTTGAAGAGTGAGGACTGTTTCGTGGTTCTGAGCTAGCAGGAAAAAGTGGATAACATCGAGCCGTTTGTTCAGCTCTGTCAAGTTCCGAGTAGGTCGTGTGAGCCACAGCCTCAGCAATTTTTCTCCCCATTTGCACCTGCAACGGTTTAAAATTCCATATAAACTGAATCCTTCTTTTAATCCACTGGACAGCTTGTACACAGAAGGATGAATTTCACTTTTAAATATCTGCAAGACGCAGAAAGTGTCTTGGTCCATATTCACAGCATCGGACAGCATAAAGTTTTTAAAGGCCAAAATAGGGACTGCAACAGTGTTTTCTTCAAGCTCAACTCCGACCCTTCTCCTGTCCAGGAACTTAAGGAGTCCTCCGAGGGCTCGAATCATGAGTGGACTCTCAAAAGGGATGACTGAGGACAAGTAGAGAATTTTCTCTGTTGCTGTCATATGAGATGGGATAAATGGAAATTGCCTAGATAGGATCCGTTGCTTGCTGACTTCTAGGCCAAAATCTATGTTAGGAAACAGGACAATTTCTGGTTTTCCTGTACCATTATCACCAGCAGTAGCTGTTAGGTTGGTCAGGAATTTGGCAATATTCTGGTCCTGTTTTGCACTGGTCACTATGCATTGAGGATTAACTTCCCCAATCACTTTATGCAGTAGCTTGAGGTCTTCATTATCAGGCATGTCAGGCATGAAGTAGACTGAGCAGTCTTCTGTATCGTAATAAGTAATTGCAAGCTGTCCTGCATACCACAAAACAGACATGTGTGTCTCAAAGCACTCTTGGTCCTCTTCTTGAGGCCCAAGTGATGGTGGCAAGGCACAACTTGTGGCTGACGTGGCGCTCATTCTGATGTGGAAAGATATTTTTGTTCACTACTCATCCAAAAAGTCCAGAGAAGTAACTGTAATTGACAACAGCAGGTTAACACACATTCTTCCAACCCCGGAGAAACTAAGATGCTATCAGGAATTAAAGATAGATGTTACCTGTTCAAGATGCAGCCAGTAACCACAGCCACCATCTTACTTCCCAGCAAGGTGTAACGGAGCTACCTACCAGCAATGTTGTAATAGTTTCACAGAATCCACTGTCGCTGTCAGCAACCCGCTTCCAACCACCTCCCTCCCACTTCTCCCCTCTACTCACCCTCCTCACCACAGACGGGCAGCTCGTCTCGGCTGCTGCATCTCCTTGCAGCCCAAAAGCTTTCTCTTGACCCACTTCCCCTTTCCCTGCGGGCAGGTGTTGCCGCTCCCCGCGCCCCGGCCTCCCCGCCGGAGGCTCCTACCGGGAAGGCGCCGCTCTGTGGCGCCGAGCCCACCTCGGCAGCCAGGCCGCGGCCGCCATCCCTCCCCTGCCGCGCTGCCCTTAACCGCCGGTCGCCCGCCGCTGCTGGGGCTCCACAGTCGCCCTCTCCCGGCTGCAAGTCCCTGCCGTGATGAAGGGAAAGGACACTCAACCGGCCTTGCGGGCTGCCGGTGGAATTGGAGCACTCCTCGCCTCGGGGCTCCTCCTGCCAGCCTCTGCCGGTCCCCAGAGGTGACTCGCTACCTCCGGCCCCGGCCTCCTCTGAGCCGTGTGCTGCGGGGGAGGCGGGGGGGGCCACAACACTTCGTGTGTTCAAGGCCAAGTTGAACAGGGCTTTGAGCAACCTGGTCATGGGGAAGGTGTCCCTGCCCGTGGCAGTGGGGTTGGAAGTAGGTGATCTTCAAGGTCCCTTCTAATCCAAACCATTCTATGATTTTCTAAGGTAGTTGGAAGAAGGCCCCTCAGAAATCCAGCCTGCCAGACAGCAAGAGTTGTCAAGTACCAGCTCCCATGTAGCAGCTCCATGACCTGCCTCTGCACCGCCTGCCCATGCTCCAGCAGGAGCCATGGCCTTCCCTACCCACTGCCTGGCTTCCCATTTCTTTCAACCGTTGAGGCTTTTTCAGTTCACTGAACAAGCTACTTCAGGCAACTGTAAATGAATCTTCATATGCCACCCTTGCCTCTGGAGAGCTGGCCGTGTGGTGCTGGTGGGAGATGGGCATTTTGGCTCTGGGTCTGGTACATAGAAACCGAAGCTGCTTGCCAGGGGTGTTGGGCATCTTTCTTTGCAGCTGTGTTAAGGGTTGTCAGCACTTGAGCCTTCTTGCCTCTGGTCCCATGAAGGGGAAAACCTGCATGACTGCCTGCTGACAGCAGCCACAGGGACTCCATGCAGCTGGAGACTTTAACTGAAGGCTGGGGACAGGAGGCTGCACCTTCCCGGCCTGCATAAAGAGGAGGTGCACACAGCCAGTCAACAGACATGACAGGGCTACCACATACTGTCTCCTTGTTGCCCTGCTGGCCTTGCAAGAGCTCCACATCCAACATCTCTCCGGGCTCACATTACACAACCATGTTCCTTTAGGCATCCATTCGTTTCCTCAAAAGGCAGATGTCTTCCTCCTCCCCTTCCCACACCAAAGGCTTCAAATTGGCCTCTGAAGTGCTCTGCTTCCCACCCTCCTGCATTTATAGCATAACTTTATAATCAGCGTCTATGACTTTCCCGTGGGGAACAACTCTCTTTCATCTCCACTGCTCCAGATCCTTTCAATTAAGAAATGAAGCATGACCTTCACATGCACCTGCGTTGTTTCATCCTTTCATATCTCATTGCAACCGCTGCAAACAGCACTCCAAGTTACTAAAAATATCATACAATTTTTCCATGGCTGCTTTTCCAAATATCTTTCAGTAATGCATCACAAGCATAACCCAGTTCCTGAGCGTTCAACATTTGATTCACACCTTACCAATCTGTTTTTGACAAGCAACATCCCAATCTCTTGTAAATGGTATTTTTTTATCGGAGCGCAAAGTGGTGATATTGATCTTGCATTTCATTGCACGAGTGCTCAAGGCTTCACATTTTGACAAGTGTTCTTCTGGCTGAAAAGGTCTTTATTTATTACTGATTGATGTCTAAATGTATTTCAAGGAACTGTCATCCAAAAAGCAAAGAATGATGATTTAATTTCAAAATAATCCTAGTACGTAAGGACTAATCTAGTCATAGAATATAAAATTTTAAATAATGACAATGAGGCTGGAATAAATTCAGACTTCCAGGGAGACTGTACCCAACATGAAAAGTATCCACCACTAGATGTCATCATTTCAGAGATTAAGGAAATGGAAAGCCATTTCTGACCACCTCTAAATTAGACTTTAGAGGACCAAAAGTCATCTTGCATATGAGTAATTGTCAATGAAGTGCCACAAGGAATATGTGAGTGTGATGCTCAGATGAACAAATACAGTATAAGGGTGTGAGGCAGGAAGCAGCATCTGTCCCTTTTAGGGTGTCTGGTGAAGGACCTTGTCAGTGCACAGGGGCATAATAAGAAAAAGAGGAGGCCCTGAGCCACACACAGAGAGACACGAACCTGACCAACATGCGATACGGAGGCAGTAACAAGAGCCAAAGCTGGTCAGCCACATGGACTGACATGGGCATGAGTGAGGGGATGTTTATTTCAGTAGGAATGTCTGGTTGAGGACCTTGTCAAATGGGACAGTAAGAGAAAGGGAGAAGCCGTAAATACACAGACACAAATCTGTGAAACATAAAAAACCAAGAAACAAATCTCATCAGTCACTCTAATTGATGGGCTGTCAAGAAAATGCAGGTAAACCAAGATTTGCAGCTGTTGGGGATGTAAAGCTGAGAGTCCGAGGTTTTGAGGGTTTGGTAGGATTGTGCAGATGGCTAGGGGATGTGCAGGGAAAGGAGATAGGGAGGACCAAAAGAGGAGTGGACAGAATGGGGTGTAAAAGGGGCTGGTCCTGTGTGAAATGGGACTGGTGGGCACACTTGTCTGACCGAGCTGGTGTGCTAGGGGTTGGCTGCTGGGGACAAATGTCTGTATCTTTCCCAAACTGGGTGTGTGTGAGGCGTGTGGGTGTTCACTACAAACCCTCAAGCTAGATCAGCTGGCAAGTGGAGTGCCCATGATGTGGATAAGGGGCCCTGGGATCTGGGCAGGGGTGCCAGGTAGACAGAAAGGCCATGCTGGTGCTTGGGGGATGCACAAAGGTGCACGTGCGTGTGAACCTGGAGAGTGTCACACACACACCTGTGCTAGTGACTGTCTGTCTCTGCTGGGAGCTGTCCATGCTTGCATCTCATGTGAGCTATGTGTGCCCCTTGCCTGTGGCAGCCTGTGTAGCTGGTCATGTCCATGCACTCTGAACATGTGTAGTCTCTGGGCTGTGAAAGAAGCAGGTTCAGAGACCAGGTCCCTGGGGCATGGGGCTGGGCTCCAGCGGCCAGGCAGTAGGGAGCCCTGGTAACTCCTAACATCCTTTAGCTTACAGTAATGAGTTTTAAAAATCAAACAGCATTATTGCAACATAGATTGAAGGAGAAGATACTGAATTTCTACAGAAATGAATTATCTATTCTTATTGAAAATAGAATGGAATGAGGAGCCCTAAACTCTTAAAATAACTGCTGAAATGAGGTTTTTTAAAAGCAGCCTAATAAAATATTTATTATGTTCCACTTTGTATAAGCAAAGCTATGTAATGATACTGATATTATAAATCACTGTAAGTTTTTAACTTTAATGAGATAAATAATCTAGAGCTAGTTAAATACAACCACATTTTCCTGTTTGGTGATTTTAAAGACCCAGAAAACTGCCCTTGACAAACATTTCAGATTCTTCCTTGTAGTAGCATGCCCAGTGATGACAGCAAGAATAATTTCCCGTTAAATGTTCCATGAAGACTGTTGCAAACCATTAGAAGTTAAAGCAGTTGTAGCATTGTCAATTTGTTTCCTAAAGGACTGAAGAGGGAGGGGTAGAAAAGAGGTGTAATGGCACTTGGATTTCCTTATGTATGTTCTGCAGAACTAAACCAGAAGATTTAGCACTTTATTGTTTCATTATTCTTTCTGCACCTTAAGGTAGTTTTCCATCCTAACTATACCTCTGGTTAAAATGAGAACTTTAGGAATTAAATATGAAAAATCAGTTTTCTAGTAGAATGCCTACTTGAATTTTATGTTTCTATTTAAAGGTGAAAAAAATTGATTCAAGCCTGTATGAAGATTTTAAAAGTCATTATTTTGGAGATGAAATACTGCATCGCCTAGATCTTTGCTCGATGTTGAAAAAAAAGCAACCAAATGGTTACTACTACTGTGAGTCTTCTATTGTTTTTGGTAAGTACATCTTACATCTACATTTTCTTCTTATATCAATTGTGTCCTTAAGTTATATGCCTGAAAAGCAACTTTCTCTAGAGTGTATGTTAGCCAATTCTTGTAATACTATCCATAGAGTCTGCCAGAAGCCTGTCCTTCAACCCTGGCTGTCCAGGAGCATTGTGCAGTTCTTCTTGCTGACAGCTAAAGTTTATATTCAACTATACATCTCCAGAATCCAGTTCCATTTCTCATCCTAAAATGAGTGCTTAAGGTAGTGAGATTTATCACTCTCTGGAGATGCTCATCTCTCTGTTGGCTGTAACAACAGCCTGTGTGACTAAATTAGATTAGACATGTTAATTAGAGATTATTAAAGTTAAGTGAAATGTTTCTGGTTTGGCAGAGATGTGACCTTACTTGGGCTATGTTCTTAGAGAGAATTTCAGTGGTACAACAGATTTCATAATACTGTTCAGAATGCCAACAAGACTTCAAACGTTGTACAGATACCTTGCCTAGATCATTATGATGCTAGAAATCACAACTGTGTCCTCCTGCTTTATCTGAACAGAAGCTTCGCACCCCTATGGTTAACATTCTAGGCTTGTCTTCTAATTTCTGCTTGTCACAAATCGTGTACAGCCAGAACTTCAGGCAGCACACATGGAAGGTCTGTGGACTGAGAGGCTATGGGATAATGTCTTGTACAGTAAAGATCTCTGTGGTGGCTAGTCCCAGTAGCTGATAGTGGATCTTGGGGCTGCTATTAGTCATATTAAGTGCATGAGTTAAAACACTCTTAAGTGGAATGAGTACAGAATGTTGAGCTCCTCTAAACTGCAGTCACTCTTTTATATCTAGGAATGTATTCTGTGATGTGTTGGGATTATCTTTAAAAATACCATTTCTGCACCTGCAGATCTTTAAGAAATCAGATGACATGGAAGATGGTCAAGTAGTAATACAGCAAAATTCAATGTTTTTTCGATTAATTGCTTTCTTCACCTATCCTAATTAGGCTGGTTCTTTATATGTGTGATGTTAGAGGAGACTCTCAAAATACAGGTTTATAGCAGGGATCAGGTCGTGGGCTTTGGAGGTCAGTTTATATTTTTCTCTTTTGTACTGGTACAGCTTGGTGTTTATGGTTTGGGATTCTTTTTTTTTTTTCTGAAGTCATTTCAAAGATTGAATGTAGTGGTGTTGGAAGACATGGGATACTGAAATTCTTACTAGAAGTTAATGTGAAGACTTTGTCTTCTTTCTTTAGAAATTGAAGTGTAGAAATAGAGCAAAACTATTATTTGCCACATTGCCAATGAGCAATAGCTCCATCTCAACAAGACTATGAACAGTCTTCATAAATTTTAACAAAGCAAAGTCTTAACCTTGACCTACTAAAGGAAATAAGAGCATCTGTTCTTGTATGGATCCTCTAATAATAGGAAAGAATGTGAAAAAGGAGACTCGACAGTAAAGTGCTTGCTTAAAGACTATGAGAAATTTGTCTTCGTATAACTTCCATCATTTTTCAGGTTTCTGGTAATAGCAGAAATATATATGGAAAAAAAAATGAACAAACAAAAAATCAAAACCAAACAAATTAAAAAAATTTAAAAAACACAAAAAAACTGACCAGAAATCATTCCAACAAGCACATTATTCAGTGGATCTGTTGCCCACTCCAAAGTGTATGAGCTGTAGTAATTAAAACACTCATGATGAAGGAAGGATCATATTCTCAGAAAGAAAGAACAAAACATGCAACATCAGGAAATCTTCCAAGACCACTGTCATCCCAACTAGCTGAATAGAAACATCTTCACTGGAATCTTTTCTCGTGTGGAGAGTTTTAAAGGAAATCCTTGTCTTCAGCTTTAAATAATAAGGAATCTCAAAAAGGAAAGCTTGTTTTTGTTATGAAGATTCATCCTTCAGGACTAAGAAATCTCAAAAGATTAAACTTCTGTTTGTTGTGAAGATACATTGTTAAGGACTAAGTTATCTCAAGAATATGAAGACTTCATGAAGGTACCATGTCCATCCCCAAATTCTGCAAAACCTTTAAAGGTATAAGGAACATCAAAAAATAAAAAGAAAACTTCTGATCCAGCCATCTTTTCTAGTTGAGCTAATTTTGATGAAAAGATCCAATTTTCAAAGGCCTGTGACAGAAATACATGTGAGTAAAGCAGTATACTCCATTTTTCCTAAGCACATATTGGTGTTTTAATAATAATAAAAACGATATCTGGTTAACAGGCAGGTTACACCTGATTATACCTTGTGCCTGATCTGCAGTTTTTCAGCCACTTTTCAAGATCTGGATTGTTTTATTCTTAATGCCATAAACCAAACACTTATGATGGAGACAAAGGGTGTTCATGAACAGTTAGTACTACTTCTAAATTCCTCTTGTTTGGTCTAGCTTTACATAAATACTGCTATTAAAAGCTAATGCTGGTTCCAAGACTTCATGCAGGGCTTTGGTAACCACGTGGTTTCTGCCTTGGGGTAACTTGTTTCCTCTTGCTGGTGGAAGTACTCACTGATCTCCAGGACTGTTTTGAGGACTTATGATTAAATACTTATACAATACTTTAAACATATCAAGCACTTTGTAAATGATAATCACTATTTGTATTTAGTGCCAGCTTTGTTTAGCTTAGGTGGAGTGTTACAAAACAAATCGACACAGGACAGAGGAAAAAAGGTGTAGGATGTCTGTATAAATTAGGGACAACACTATTGCAAAATCCAGACTAGTCAAAATCAGAGTGAGATATATTTATACATATCTATCTATCTATCTATCTATCTCAATACATTATCATATTCATTACCTTGTGTTATCCATGTCTCATGTTTATATCTGTGTATATAACTATACATCTGATGTCTTCTATACATGTTTATACATTCAGATATTGTGTGCATCAAATGCTTAGAGAAAGAGTAATTACAAGATCATTTAATGTGGTATAAAATTTTTCATACAGGTGAAATTGAGGCTCCACTGTTGACAAATATGCTTCAGAATATTTTGGAATATGTAGCCAGTTAAGGAAACTGGTGAGCAACTCGTTTCAAATAAAAGCTGCTTAGTAGTATACCTGGTAGATATTGACAATGTTTTTTCAAACATTTGTTTAACTCTCTCTTTTTGAACTTGTCTTGTTACTGACATCTCAGAATGCTAAAATGAGACAGACAGTCTTTCATCTGGATTTTGTATAGGAGTCCTATTAAATGGTTTATAACAGCAGTCAATCAACTGGTATTCAAAGCAAGGATCAGATGCTTGTTTGGCTTTAACTTAATCCTGGTGTGACAATGCGTAAAGAATTTTTAGGAAGTGTCATTTTCACATTCTGAACAGAATTCTCCTCTGAATTTTTTTTCCTGAGTACTATATCTGGCTTTCTCTAGCCATAGTATTTGAATGGATGTTCTTCACTGATACCACTTTGAGAAAGTGTAAATAAATTATTATCGCCACCTTTCTCAGCCCTATATGGGTGTAAATTCATCTTACTCAGATACATACATTTAATTTTCTGTTTTGTAAATGTTAATATATATTTATATAAAGCCAATAGGAGAATGAAAACATCTCTATTCAAGTAGCATTTAAATGATTTAATTTAAGACTAAAACTATTTTAATAAATTTTGAAAAATTCATTTTAAAATGAGATTTGAATAGGGTTTTTAGTAATTATAGGTAGCTAGGACCTTAACATAAACTCAGGAGGGAGTTAACAAAGTGCTGTTAATACATCAGAAACAGTGAGATTTGAAAATTACTTACTACAGAAAAAACACTGCCTCCAGCTCTAGTTTGGGCCAGACTTGAGCGTTATTCATCTAATAAGATGAAAAAATCTAAAAAAGCTTCAGGACTGACATTAGAATCAGAAATCCATATGCAGCAAAGAATTGCATACCACCATGGCTACTAAGTGCCACAACACTTACCAGCTTGGTAGCTGCACATTTTAAAAGCATGTTTCAAAATACAGGAAGCATAAAAAGCTGATGAATAAAGACAGAAGTGAAACACCTGGAGCAGAACCTGCAGACATCTGCACCAGAAGATTCTTTGCATCTGCATGCCAGCCCCACAGGGGATGTATTCAGGAGTTAAAATTTTACAGTAATGACAAAAGCTTCAACCTCAGTTTATTCTTTAAAGCAAGTAAACCAGCAAGCCAACAAAGTGTTCTTCTTCAGACCACCCACCTCATGCCAGCTGTTGTATATCACCTCAAATCCCAAAGAAGACCGGTGAATGCTGGAATGAGTTGAGCTTCTCCGTATGTCCTCCTCCACCTGAATGGTTGGTCAGTTCTTTATATCATGGTGAAGATGTTCATTAGACCGTCTGATCATCAAAGGGAACATTATGTAAATTTTCTTATGTTAAATATGTCTTTAGCATTAAATATCTCACTTAAGTATTTTCAGGATCCATTCATGAAGATTTCTGTAGACTCGTTTCCAAGAATTTGGACAAGATGTCCAGTTTGTCTGAAATCTTTTTAAAGTGACACCGGCTTAAATGAAGAGAATGACTGGCATTTGTCTACTTTAGATATTCTCCTGCTTCTCTGTCTACAAACGCTTTGACCTAAATGTGATTGATTTTATTCATACAGCAATTACTCATTTTCTCACATTGGAAACAGCAATGATAACCAAGTCAATACCATTTTAATTGTCCAGATTCTACATCCTGCAAAATTACCCATATTGTGTGCTTGTTTCTTTTACTCTCCTTCTTACTTGCATGACAGTGAATCACTTCTAAAATAATGAATCATTCTTTGTTTTTATCTGTTATCTGTCCTTCTTTTTTTTCTATAATTTCAGAATACCTCTGTTTCTGGTCTGTTTCTGTCACTTCTTTATTTTATTTTCCTTGACAGTCTATTTGTAGGCTAGCTTCTGCCTTCTCCACTCTCTTGTGAGTTTTTTGCCTATCTGTGGCACTCTTCCCAAATTTTAGTTATTAATATGACAGTCATACTGCATTTGGATAAAAATGTCTTGGGCAGCTTCCCAGGGGCTATTTTCTTATCTTTCAAAATTAGTAATTCACTGTTTGTGAATTAAATTAACAGCTGCTACAGTTTTGTGCATGTTGTATGCTTAATAGTTCTTCACCTACTTGAAAAGCAACATTAAATCAGTAAAGTCTTTCCCTAAAGTGCTATTTCTTAGCAAAGTCATGTGGTAGAATTTTGACTTATAAAAATTATTCTTTTAAACCTGTCAGAGAAACACTCACTGGAAAGTGGTGATCCAGTGGTTTCTTACACAGATCAAGTATTTTTCTTTCACTGCTGAGAACAGAGTGGTCCCCTGGTGATTCCTTTTCACTAGTCTTACATTAAAACTTGATGGATGTTCTCTTTAGCTCTAGCTGTGTATTTCATCTTCTATCACTGCACTGAGAAGTTTCTTCTGTATCTGGTAATTTTCTGCTATTGGAACATTGAAGACTAACACAGCATTTTTCATAATGAGATAGCATTTTTGTATTAGTTCTCTACTGCCAGCTATAACTTCAAAGTTCTACTGATACATTCTCTGTGTGTATAAGGACAACAAGCTCATTGAGAGGGAAATAACCAATGTAAATATGTTTTGAAAGTGGAAGTTTTCATTTCAGAAGAAGTTTTCATTTTTTGAGGGCAAATTCTAATATCCCTGGCTTCCAGCTTTACTGTTGGCAAATGTGTAACAAACTTTTCATTCGTTAGTGACAGGGAGCTTTAAAGACAGGAACATGATGTTTAGAATTCAATCACTCATCTCCTAATACTGAAATTAATTAAAACATTCTCATCGCCTTTTGGATTCTGTGATTTGTGATTCTGTCATTCTGAAGTATGCAGTATTTGCTTTATTACACGGGCTCATTTTTTGCAATTTTCCTTAAAAAATACCATAATGTAATTCTATTCAAAAGGTTATTGTCCTTTACTTTTCAACAAAAAGGTGTTTGCAGTAGGGAAGTGTTTTCATGCCAGAGCTGTTATCAGTAGTTGAAAATAAGTGAAAATAAGATTTCCCACAAA
Organism: Megaceryle maxima; assembly: GCA_024605025.1. NCBI lineage: Eukaryota > Metazoa > Chordata > Aves > Coraciiformes > Cerylidae > Megaceryle > Megaceryle maxima. Next base: position 18,533 of record JANHGN010016308.1, read on the forward strand.
TAATTTTTAAAAATATGTGCAGACAAGGGGATAAAACTGATTAAGTAAATCTGATAGGAAAGCACAAAAGCATATTTGGCATCAGTAAGAGAGTGATTCATAACTGAAAATTTAGTTGAGTATATAAAAAAGACAGAGTTGATTTTTCACAATTTAGCATAGGATGCTATAAAATCCAATTTAATAACATCCACCAGCTTTTTGCTATCTTAAATATTTCTGTATTCAAGACATTTTTCCTTAAGAAGACTTTAGTGTCCAAACAACTAATTTATTCCTAAATTCAATATATTAAAAATACATTGAATATGTGTAAAACATTAATTTCAAGATTTGTTAATTACAAGAAGTAAGCAGACTACCTAGGTGAGAAATAAATTAAATATATATTATTCTTTCACTGAATAGATCAGTAAAACTTAATTACTTTTTATTCTTAAAATTTCCCTAGCTAGGATGTTGCTTTTGTTGATATATATTTATTGTATAACCTTAACATCAAATGAGTTACCATAATTTAATTAAGCTCTTCTGCACTATCTTTTCTTCTTTATTTTTTTTCCTTCAGTAGTTCAAAAGACTTGAAGTGAAAGGAAACCCACTCTTCTATTGTTCAAATGTCACCATTTCCCAATTGTTGATGGCTAGGGTAGATCTGAAGAGCTTATCCAGTGTTTCGCATGGTTACATGGAGCCTGCTGTGCTTCCTACCTAATCTCTGTGAGGTATTCTAAAATAAGACATAGATGCAGAACAATAGAGATCTTTACTTCAGGAATAATACAAGCACTGGCATAAAAATGCAACATAGCTGTTAAGGAAAAGGGTTTGTTTTGCTTTATACCATAACCTACATTTCTCTTTCAGAACAGTACTCAGGAATAAATAGAAACAGGTGGTAATTTCATTTCCAGTAGTTTTCTTGTCCTAGACAGTACATAAAGTATTTTTTAAACCCTTTATAGTTGTAAAAGTAGTTTCTGTTTAGTGGAATATTAGTGGAATAACTTCAAGATGAAATTTTGACAGCTCTTAAAGCAGCATAGTTAATGTGGCATACAGTATCATTTCTTGTTTCCTAGAAAGCCTCAATGCACTGTTTCTTATGGAAGCAGTAGAATATAAGAGCATGATTACATCAACCACAAGATAAACCATGATTTTACTGTCTTAACAGTAGCCTGACATTTTAATCTGTTCTTAAACACATCAGAAAGGGCTCTCCTAGTACCAGCTGAATACATAGTATGCCATCTATTTTTCAAATGATCATCAAACATTTAAGATCTGAATTAAGATTGAATGGCAGGAGAGAAATCTGAACCACCCCTCTGTTTATAGGACAGTTACACAGTCTGCATGGTTTTACTTTAGGTAAATAGCTTGATTTCTGAAGTGCTGAGACACTCCAGTTGACCCTTTGGCATATACTTTTAAAAGCCCGTGCTGTAACTTCGTGTTTTGCAAAGAGCAGATTTCCCTTAAAGAATTCTGAGTAACCATCCACCGCCTACGGATTACAGCAGAAAGCAATTGCTGAGTGAAGATTGTTTGAAAAAAACCTTTTACCTTTGAAATCTCTTGTTATGGAAAACAGTATAAATGCCACAATTTTGTTTTAATACCTAGACACTGTTTCCATAGGTTGTTTATTTTTTTAAATGTTTAAGGTGCTTTGAATCAGAAACCCTAGATACTGACCTTTATTGCTTTAATCAAGACAACAAACAAAAGGCTTTTTTACACATAAAACTGTTCCTAATTAAATACACTTTGAAAGTGGGTCAAGCTGAACAGGAACAAAGCACTCTTATTCCAAAATAAGAGTATTCACATATGGAATTATTCAGAACCGGCTCTTAGTACTTTAACATTCCCAGCCAGTGTTAATCTCTCTTATCTTTCAAATACAAAGCCTATAGCTTTCCTTCCCCATTCCATCTATTGCATCACAAGCACAAAACACATTGGTTGTTAAAAATTTACATCACTCGATTAGGATGTTATACAACCTTTGGCAGAAGAGGAGACAGTGCATTTTTAATATTAGAATTTTATTTTTTGCATGAAAACAAGTAAAAGCAGTCATTGTTTTATATACTTCCTTACAGATGTACCCTTTTAGAAGCATATAGTGAATTCTTAGTGATCTTTATTATTGATGAATTCCATTTTCTATGCATTGTAATTTCCTTTACAGATGTATTCCCTAAGGGTAGAGATGCTAATCTCCAAAAATCTCAATTGCCATCCATAATCTGGATTAGCTGTTACCTCAGTCATTTACACCTTCCCGTTGTCTTGCAGTTACCTAGTCAGAGCTTCTCATATATATTTTTTTTCTTTTCAGAAATACACAGAACATCTGGTTTATCTTTCTTCATAATTCATAACCTAGATTGGTTCAAATGTGCTTACTGGTTATTTATATTCTTGGGAATAACTTTTCTTAATTTTGAAGAGCACAAAACAAATGAAGGCATGCTGTTTCTCCAAATGGAGTTTAAAATATTATGATAAAATTCTATATAGGCATAACAAACATGTATTCCAATGTAAAGCTAAAGCCATGATTTGAAATACGGATCTGTAAATCCCAATGCTGTAGTTATTTTTAAACTATTGTAAATATTTTTCCTGATAAAGAATTATCTGTATTTTTATTGCTTATTTGAGTATGTGGGTACTCAAATCAGGTTTCACTATTTTTATTTTAAAGAGGAAATACTTATTACATATATGGTTTGGTTACAATTTCCACTGACCTTGAACATCAGGGCTTTTTTCTTCCCCCAGACTGGGGGAACTCAAGCCTCTGAAGACTGGAAAAACCAAAACCAGCATCTTAGCATGGAAGCTGAATGATGCACCTGCATGCTTCAAGGAGCTTCCCTAGAGTAGCAAAGAATTCAGATGTGAAAGGGCCAAAGAATGAGACACCCCCCCACCCCCCCCACCCCCCTTCTTGCCCCAAGTCAGA
>JANHGN010016308.1:22348-38796 GCA_024605025.1 Megaceryle maxima
AGGATGTCCCTGCTCTCAGCAGGGGGGTTGGACTGGATGACCTCTAGAGCTCCCTTCCAACCCAGACATTTCTATGAGTCTATGAATATGTGCTTTTTATTCAGTTTTTAGATGCAGACATCACTAAATGCTCTGTTTGGTCTGTCTTTTTTTGGTAGTCATTAGAGACTAGGTTGATAGATACATGTATATGTGTCTGAGTGTGTGTGTGCTTGCATGTTTGTGTATAGGCACATACATGCAGGCCTACATAGCATAACTCCTCGTATTTACTGTGAGTTAATGCAAAATGTTCTTTTTACACAGTTCTTTTCCTGATGGAAAGCTTTCAATCAATTTAGCCACAGGAGTGGGTGGTGTTTGGGTGGAGGAGGTTAAGAAAAACCACATCAGGAAAGCATTGACCAATGTGGTTGTGGACACCTTTTGACTATGGGTCTCTTATGGTACCTTCACATATATCAAAGCTGCTTCCTACCAGTTGCACGGTACATTCTTCATGATAGGCTTTGGACCAAGTACAGCCCAGATGTTTGTTCTCTCATGTAGTGTTAGTACAAGATTCATTGAAATGTTCCTTTTCTTTGGAAACAGTTTGGAGAGTCTCATGCACTGACATGTTTATGGATGTCCATTTAAAGGACCATCTTTTTTGATTGTTGCATGTTGTTATCTTTTATATGTGAGCTTATTTTTCAAGCTAGGTTACATTTTGCATTCTTACATAAAAGTTTTATTAGCACTTAAATAAAGCTTTCATGTTTAACATTGTAATTAAACTAAAGAGATAAATCCTATTTTATCAATTAGTATAAAACAGCAATTTGAAAGTCAGAGCAGATACTGATGGTGTAACCAGTGATTTCTTCTGTCTCCAAAACATATTTAGCATTGCTAAGGATGAAAACAAATGTCTCTTTCCCTTCTCTAGGAGGGAAACACAGATGTAGTTTGTACAGTACACAGAAATTTTATGGAAATAAACAGAATCCAGAGTAAACAAAGGAAACCATTTTGCTTCTTTTAAAGCCTGTTTATGCATATTTTGTAAAGAAATATTTTTCAATACATTGAGTGAGAAAGAATTTGTTATTTCATTTAGCAGATATTGTGTCATCTTGTTCTGACAGTAAATGCAAGATCACATTCCCCCCACCTTTTTTTTTTCCCCTTTATAAATATCACTGTGTCCTTGGAGTAAAGAAATGCATAGAAATGCCCGCTCGGTTATTTATGTTTTACTCAGCTAATATAGGCATCTTAGTCAAATCTCCCAGTTCTTGAATTCCTTTTTAAGAATGAACATATTTTTCTTGATCTATTTTTTGTATAAATAGAATAAGTGTTCATGTATCAAACTAAAATTCCAGAACGCTCTTCCCTCATAGCTAAACATTTTTAAACCTGAGATTGAAAACCAATAAACATGTTTTTAGATGAAGATGCAAGGACATCTTCTAGCTGTAGTGCTCGCTGGCTTGTTTTGAGAACGTTCCAGTAAACCACTCCTCGCTGTTAGCTCACTTTTACCTCTGTAGGTTTCTAGGAGGCCTTTCAGATTATGCACTTCCAGTGTTACCACTGGAATATAAATTAGGTATCACTTCTACATCTTTTTGTAGAGATGTGATACAGTATCATAATACACAAGCTTTGCTTCTCTTCTTCTTACTTTTTACTTCTTCCAGGTGGACATAACATTCAGATTCATTGTTGTGAATACTCACACATACTGACTTACAAAATAACTTAGTGATTTGAGTTTATTTGAAAACAGATGTAACTCCTGCATATTCTACTAATGTTTGAGTCTCTTGACTTCAAATATTGACTTCCCAGTATTACATCTCATCTGTAGTTGGAGGCCAATGGAAAACTGGCAGAACTATTTGTTTAAAACAATATTAATATTAAGAGGCTGTTCATCTGTAGCAAAAGAATGGCTGGATTCCAGCAGAAGTTTCTGTTAACTTTGGGGCAGGACGTGATTTTGTGTTACTTAGGTTTTTCTGAGGAGAATGTATGAAGGGAATAACAAGAATCTGTGTATGACTAACCAAAAGGAGATTAGCTTGCAGTCATCTAAGAAAGCAAATGCTGGCTGGCATTCCCAGTTCTACTTTCCTTTCCATTTATAATGAGTTTTCTGCTTTGGTCTCCAAAAAAAACCTTGGAGCAGAATGCCGTAAGAAATGAGTCAGTGTTACTGCCTGTCCTGATCTTTTAGTAGGGACTATCTGGCACTTCTCTTCACAGTGATGAATTGGATAGATTTATACACAGGCAGCCGTGACAGCGTAACTCCAACTTTTAATCCTTTAGTAATGTGTTTATGATGTATTGGTAGACCATATGCTAAGGGGTCACCTAGAAGTGGTAAATGCAGGTTATTCAGTACAGCTGCTGCAAAGATACATTAATAATGAATGCATTTTTTGTGCCTATTTGTGAGAATGGACATTGCAAATTCCATGCTGTTTTCCCCTTCCTTTTCATAGTGTAAATTAAAACAGCAAGAAGAAAAATACCTCAAGAGAAACAGCTTTATCAAAATTTCAGTCAATGAGTGATTGCTAGACTAAATGTTTACAATATTCTAGAATATGTAGGCTAGATCCTGAATTTTTTTTCCATTGGCCCATTTCTGTCTTTTTAGGGAAGACTGAAAGCAATGTTGTTCCTGAAATAAATTTATTTTAACCGATATGCCAAGAGCAGAACTTAGTTTAGTGCATTTGCTATCTGCAAAAGACTGTATTCCATGTATCAGTCTTAGGTGGTGTAGATATGAGCTTAATGGTTTATGTATTGCTTTAAATGACATTGGGCATCTGAGATGAAAGCCATGGTGCTGCACATAAATCAGATAAATCAGTTCAAACAAGAGGACAGCCTGAGGGTCCATCCTTGATTTCTCTTTGAAACTCAAGGTGGCTGCTGAATTTCTGAAAAACAGCTGTTAAAGCTGCATGAAGCCAGAGATGGTTCCATAGTCCAGTCTGATCTCTGCTGTAGCATGGGCTATTAGGCCACCTGGTCCTTCACTGAGATGAATGGTTTTAGGTAGGCTGAAAAGATAATGTTCCAATGGAGTCTTGCAGGTGAGTGGTGCAGACCTGCAACAAGGACTTTTTCCCTGCTGCCAGTCATCAAAGCCCTGGCAATGGTGGAGATTTAACTGCTTGGAAGACCAAGCTGCTTTTTCATCTCTTTGGTGTGGAGGAAGCTAGAATGCCTCTGGGCATCAGGCTTGGTCATCGGTTTGAGTTCCTCCATGTTTCGTATGTGTGCATAAGTCATGCACTTAAAATTGAGGATTCTCTGGACTGAACCTGTTCACTGGTCACACCATCCTTCTTTCTCACTGCTTCATCCACAGACCTTCTTCCTGCTGTGGCCAATCTTTTCAAAGGACAGTTAGCTGTAAAAGAAAAGGAGTTATTTAAGGACATATTCAAATCTAGAGATTCCTTCTTCTGGAAGGCTTTGAGGTGAAATGTTATTTTAAAGGAAAGTGAGTAAAGGGTTAATCCTTCTCTTTCCTAATATTTTTTTTCTTTATAATCTGAACAGATCACTTAAAGTGTGTTCCTGAGTTAACTATACAGTTTACTAAAGCAAATGAGAGCACAGGGGCAGATTTCAGTGAACTGTATTAAGGTGCAACAATCTAGCAAGTGCTATCAGCTGACAACATCAAAACCTTATTAATTGTGTGTTTTTAAATATTTTACATGGATACCTTTGCCAACTATAGACTACTTTTCTTTTTTTTTCCTCCCATGAATCATGAAAAAAGCCTTTGACAGAATCTTAAAAACATAACTGTAATACACAGTAACAAGCATTAGTCCCTTCGTTTCTGTTCTTTAATGCCAAGCATTTATTTCCACAGCTCCAAATATCACATTTTCACTACCATACTAAAATAATATGGCAAAAGATTGAAAAAGTACCTAAACTGATGGAGTTTTGTTCTCAGCAGAAAGTCAGCAGACTTTCAGACTAAAAGTACATATTAAAGGAGCCTTCTGCTGTTGTACTGTCAAATACCTCTTAAATAAATGAAAATTTTACAGAAAGGACTACCTTAAATCTCAACTCTGTCCTGACTTGCATTCTTACCAGAAGCTTTAACAAGCAGAAGAAAAGGAACTTCGTAATATTCTCAGAAAGTTAACAAATCTGGGCTCTGGAGCTCCAAATGTAGGAGATCTGGGAAAAGTTGCACTGCTGAGGAGTGTTGCAACAGGAATGGATATGGGGCTATAAATCATGGCCTCTCTGTGCAACCTTATGGCAGCTAAGTTTTGGGAACATTCAGTGAGCCTATTTATTTGTTCCAAATCCCAGGAGAGTTCTAGTATAGAACCATAATGAAGAGCAATACATCAGCAGTAATGCACTAACTGGCATCAGTGGCGTTAGCAGATTTGACACACAGAACTAAGGTACAGTGTCAGTGCATTTCACTGAATTTCTTGACAAACTTTGAAGGGAAAGAATACTAAAACAGTCACCATTTATTTAAATTTTCTTTCTTTTTTTTTTTTTTTTAAAGTTTATTCAATTTGCTTGTTCTAGTGGAAAATTAGTTGGGTTGGGTTTTTTTTTTTTGTTTGTTTTGGTTTTAATTTGGTTGGTTGGTTTTGCTTTGTTTTTAACAAGAATTGTTCTTCTAGGCTATGCACAACACTCAGTGTTCCAGAAAGCACATTTTAACATAATGTGATTGATAATATATGTACATTGCAAAAGTTATCTCACTCTATTCTGTCCATATTGCATTTTATTTTAAATGTAAAAGTTTGACACGTTAGAATGGAGAACAAAGGAAGTAAGTACAAGAGCAGACCTCTAGCCAGGTTTACCTGTTCTTCAAAACAAGCATCTAAAAATGATAAATGTAGTCAGAAAACTAAAGAAAATACTGAAAACAACACTTGGGCAAAAAACAGAAGTTGTCTTAAAGAAAGGCAAAGGGCGTAGTGATAATCTGTTGGAAATTAAGGTTTACCAATTTAGGTATCAGAACACAATCATTAGAACCTTGTCAAACTGTTGTAAATTTTTTGTAAGAAGTTTGTAAAAAAGAAGTTGTGGTTTGTTTGGGTTTTTTTACAAAAAAAATAAATTACTTTTCTTTTTTACAAAATAAGTTTGTAAAAAGCTGTTGTAAAAAAACCTAGTGATAATCTATTGGAAATTAAGGTTACCAACTGAGGTATCAAAACATAGTCATTAGAACCTTGTCATTGCCATCTTTTTTGTTTGTTTGTTTGTTTAATTTTTATACACATATTAAAAAAAAAGTCATTGTTTTAGTACAGTAACTAAGTTGAAATTAAGGGTAAGTTTTTATATTCTCTTTAAAACTTTTTTGGTGTCCTCACAGACAGGTTAATTCTCAGTAAACCATCACTGGACAATGATAGCTGTCTCTAGCTACTTACTGCCTGGCAGAATCACTCAGAGACTGCCAGGCTGTGAACATTATCTCTTTTCAAGCCTTATTATCTCAGCAGCTCAGTTAATCTCTGACATTTTAGAAGGAAACAGTGTATAAGTACCAAAATTTCTGCCTTGACTTAAAAGTGTACTCGTTTTTCACACCTGGCATTTAATAATTTGAATTAAGCTAAGAGATTTGATTTATATTTATGATTTTTGAGGGGTTTTCTCCACAGTAACTTACATATTGTTTGGTTTCTGGCCCCACCACTTGTATACATTCCTTAATCTTCCTTTTCAACAACAGGAACTAGCTGAATATTCAATTAAATGAATGCTTGATAGGTCTCAGAGGCTTAGACTTGTACGGTGGAAAGACCCGTAAGTGTGAAGAGTACCTGAAGTGTACCTTGCCCTAGCTTTTCACACTGTTATTGTCTTGGGGTTTATCTGCAAGTCTCTCACATCAGAAGGGATACACTCTTGTATGCTGGCATCCACTATGAAGTCCATCTCCTACACCTGCTCTCAGTCAGGCAGGCATAGATGGGATACCTCAGGACATAGACACCACAGATAGCCATGTCCACTCTGTAAAGAAGGGTGCTGTGAGTACTCTGTGGACCTTCATTGGATTTGAGGTTTTCACCCAGAGGTACTGTATTGCTTATTCTGAAGGCAGCTCTGGATGCATTCCTGAGGGTAAACAATCTGGACAGTTGGCAGATTTGGTCTCGAGCCTCACCCTGAGGTTGTACTTAAAATAGAAGCAGGCATATCAGTGGCTGGCATCCCAGCCTTTCCTGAAAAGGTACAGTGTGTTCAGCAAATGGAACTTGCAGAAATAGTGATTTACAGTGAATAGGAGCAAGATTCTCTCTCTAGAAGGCAGTGTTGTAAAACACATATTAGTGGTGAGATTTCCCTGGAAGTATTTTAATGTGGTTTTAAAAAAAGCTAAAAGAGGCACTTCTGGTTTAGAATGCAAATGCCAATTCAGTATCATTTTTTTCTTTATAGTACATGTTTCTGGGAATAATCTTAAGCCACTGAAGAATAAGAAAATAATATACTAGAAAATTAATTTAATCTGGTCTTTTAAGCTTTTTCCCCAGTAAAAAACTGGATTGGCAGTGTCTTCAGAAGCACAGAATTGAAAATTTGGTTGAAATACACATTGCATTACAAACCAAGTATCAGAAAGAAAGGGGATCATAGTCTGCACTATCAAACGCAGTAGGAAATTGTTTTCATTTTTGGAAGTCCCAACAGATGATTTGTTTATCCCTCATTTTTCTTCTAGATGGAGATTAGAATTCTGATTTGGTAGGTGCTCCCTAAGCAACACTTAGAGTGATACAGCGTCTTCTGCACTCTGTACGTATGTGTATCTGTGCTTATATACATAGGCTTGGGAAGAGCTTAGGTTCTGAGTGCAGAAGTACTTTTAAGTTGAAATGCAGATCAGCTTTTCTTCCTCACCCACTTTTTACATAATTTGCACCACAAGCATCATCTAAAAAAAGCTTTGCTAGCTTCCTTCTGGATCAGCTGAACAGTATTCGGAGCATTAAGAAGGCTGACATTGTTTGTGCTTAGAAGGAATACCTTTTAGTTTCCCTGAGTCTTTATCTGCTCTGAAGAAAGACGCTTTCCAAGATTCAAAATTGTAATTTCTGTTTGGTAGAAGCGAGTAGTTTTGTTTGATGGTTTTGCACCAGTTTGTCTCGGCTAGTCTAGGCAATTGTCCTTAATAAAGGATGGCACCTTGCTCTTCCTTACTTTGAAAAATTCCACCCCTCAGTTTCAGTTGCAAGGTGCCTTCCTGTCTCTCAGCAAAATATACACTGGTGTCTTTTGGGGTTTGTTAATTTTCTTTGGCTGTTTAGGCCTCATATGGCTAGAGTTGTAATTCTATCCAGTCATACTTAACACGCCTGAAACAGCTGAACGCTTTGCCTCTGTGCTGCAACTTCTGTCAAAATATACTTTGTACATCTCAGCAAAATTTCACGAGAGATCTAAACAGAACAAACTACAGGCGTTGAGCTAGCAAAGCGCTGAAAATGTGATCAGGCCCACTTTTGTTACTGAATATACACCCAAATACTTGAGATGGATCATATCCAGCTCTGGAGGTTTCAGTTGACTTTGTAGTCCCTACCCCCATCTTGCAAGTTAGAGCATGTACACTGCTCTGACCAGTGTTAAAAGGCCAGGGCTCTCCTCGAGTCCTCTGTTTCTTCTCTGTATCCACATTTGTGTTTATGTGCATATTAATTTTGGCTAACAGGTGGCGTGTAGATGGATGGAAGAGGTCTGTCACAGGTTGTGACTATTCCAGAATTGCTTAATAGAGAACTGTCAATCTGAGATCCGTGGATTGCCAGGATTGATTAGAAAGCAATCAGTAAGAACTGTGGTTATTTCATGCTTTAACAGAAGGACGATTGGTTCTAAGTACAAGAGGACTTTGTGCTTCGTGTGCTGCTTTGTTAAACTTAGTCTGGAGAAGAGAAGACTGAGAGGGGATTTGATAAATGTTTATAAATATCTGAAGGCTGAGTGTCAGGAGGAGGGGAGTTGGGCAGCCTCTTCTCACTCGTGCCCTGTGATAGGACAAGGGGGAATGGATGTAAGCTGGAGCACAAGCGGTTCCACCTTAACATGTGGAGGAACTTCTTTCCTGTAAGGGTCAGGGAGCACTGGAACGGGCTCCCCAGAGAGGTTGTGGAGTCTCCTTCTCTGGAGATGTTCAAGACCCACCTGGCTGGGTTCCTGTGTGACCTGTGCTAGATTGTATGGACCTGCTCTGGCAGGGGGTTTGGACTCGAAGATCTCCAGGGTCCCTTCCAACCCCTGACATCCTGTGATACTGTGATACTGTGATGGTTGTCAACAGATGACAGCACTGGGAGTTTTGTATTCTTTTAGGTACCCCATAGATGTTATCTGTCTATACAGAAGGCAATTATGCCTACAGAGAACTGGAAGTACATGTTATTGTTTGGTCTGTTACTTGAACATTTCTGGTGTTATTTTTTAGCTTTTCCTGTTTTGTTTTCTTCCCTAAAACATTGCCTGTGTTCTTGTTTTGTTCCTGGGTGGAATGGAAGATACTGCTTATTCTTAGACTCTCTGTGCTTCTATGGCTTCACTTATGCCCTGTAGTATTCATGTTTAATTCACTCAGGTTGTAGAATATGGGTCATGCTCTTATCTTTTTGCTCTTGGTAAGGCTGATGGCATCTTGTCAAGTGAGGCAACTGCACAGCTGAAATTAATGTCTATGAAGACAGAACTTAATAACTGTTACAGTTATTTAAAAAGCATGTATGTCATTCTGATTTTTTGTTTCTGCTTCTGGGAGATAATAATTATGAATACCATTGAGGATTTTATTATTGTTAATTACAGAGTAGTGATGGAAAAACAAACAAAAAACACAAAACAGAAACCAAACAAACAAAAACAAAATGAAAAACCACCTGGCAACCTTATTTTAATGCATTTTAGTTTTGGAATAGTACTTAGCTTAAAGACAATTCTCTTTCCTAAGGAACCATGCCTTACAAATATGATAAATTTATTACACTTGTTCTTCTCAAATAAGCTGATGTATCTGTCAGAAATAGGAAATATTCATAGGATTCTCCAGTTTGAGATTCTTACATCTAGGAAAACAAACATATAATTTTGTGAATCAAATAGTAGTTTGAATATGAAGCACTAGACATTATTGTGAAGAATTTCTGCCACTGATGAAATTACTGCTTTTTTGGAAAGCATGTCATATGAACTAGAACACTTCAGAAGTGCAGGTTAATAGTAGCAGAATTCACATCCTCATTTTGTGGTAAATTAATTCTTTTTAATACTGTAAATAAATTAACTTAATAATTAATTCTTTTTTCAACTGTAAATATTAGTCTTTAGAATATAAACAAGATTATAAGCCTTATCATTTACTTTATCATCATGATAAGAAAAATGTGTCCTTTATCCATCCTTCATATAAATATTAAATGTTCAGAATCTCATCTGTCACAGCTCTCTTTTACATTCAATGGCTGCTCAAACTGCAGCAATGACTTCAGGTATTACCAGAAGAGGTGTACAAGGTTAGGTCTTTTAAGGGAAAGTATTTGTGGATTTGGTTTCTTCTGAACATTTTTTTTTTACATCCTGAATGTAAAAAAAAATATTACTTTCAATGGCAAAGTGACTGCAGCCACGAAAGGCTGCTTTTCCAGTGCACACGTGATCTTTTGGTGAAACTCTGTGGCTTTCCTGGATCTCCTGTACAGGAAATTGTGTGCAGACTTTCTAGACTGTAACCCCACGGTTCCTGTGTGTACCTGCATTCCTTCATTATTAGCCTAAAGACAGAAGGCTGGTGGGATCAGATGGGCTTTGCATATGTGTATGGGCTTCTGTTGATCTGGCCGTTCCAACAATAACTTTGAAAGCTGTTGGCAAACTTCTGGTACGTATAGATGTAGAAGTCTTACAATAGTAAATATCTACATGTTAGCAGAAATACACATTCAGATAGAAGGGAGAGATTTTTATTCATTCCCACAATGAAGGAAGAATTGCAGTATGAGCTTGACTTTTAAGAGCCACGGAGCATCCAGGGACTGGTGTCATTATAAATGGCTTACCATAGGTCAGTCTTCAATATGAATTTGTTGGACACCAAAGAGCTACTTCTCACCCATGTCTCATGTACATTCTTTGTTGTCTAACAGAACAGTTTGTGATGTCATTTATTTGCAGCAAAAGCTGGGATATTCACAATACACTTACTTTGCCTTGGTAGCTAACAGCGCATGAGCACCCCGTGGTGTTGCTCTAATTTCTTTAAAAGTGCAACGAGTTGCAAAACAAAATAGGTAGGAAACTGGGTGGTTTTGTTTCTGGTGAACACAAGTATACTTGAACAAAATATATTTCTTTACATTTGGTTTTATTTACCTGCTCTGGATGACTAGACTCAGTTTGCCAAAGCTGTACAGGCTGTGCTCATTTACTGTCCTCTCTCACTGTGTATGCCAAACTTCCACTCTTAGGTGGTTTATTATTTATTTACTTTCAAATAATTAATTATTGTGTTGAGTACCCCTGGGACTAGCACTAGTCTCCGTAGGACAGCCTTTGGTTATTTTTCATTGTTAATCGCTTAATTTACTCTGTACTGATGTTACATCTCATTAGTTTTTCATTAACTTAGAAACACCTCAGTTTATTATATCCACCAGGCGACCTTGATCACCCACACTTGTAATACAAACCCAGCTGAGAGGGAAGGCTAGCAAGCTGGAGTGAAGGCCACCAGCTCTATTCCTACTCAAGTCAGCAGTGAATTCCCCCTCGAACTGGGAGCAGTAATCACGGTTTGTTTCTCAGCAGCAGCTCGATCAGCTTTTTTCTTTGCTTGGTCTTAAACCTCATTTTTGCTTCTGGAGGAAAGAAGAATAGCCAATTTATTCAGTATAGATCCTTTATATACTTGTCATATTTTCTCTCCCTTCTCAGCACACTTCAGTGAAGCGGAGGGGAGCTGTGGGGGCAGAGGGCACACGGCCACGCTGACACTTCTGAAACGGCCGGTACCTACTTGAGGGTGGCCACATGGTGCTTACGTTTTAAGCGCCCATCCCTCCTTTAACATCAGTGCGAGAAAAGGAAGAGCGGGCCGCTGTCTTTAAGACAAATTGCACGGCAGAGAGGAAAGCGCAGGGTGCCATTGGGTCCCCGCTCCCCCGCGGGCTGGGGGCGCCGGAGCCGAGCCGAGCCGAGCCAACCCAAGCCAAGCCGGGCGGCGGCGGGGCCGGGGCCGGGCGGAGCGGTTCGGGGCGGAGCCTGCCGCTCACTCCCGGCCTCAGCGCTCGCTCCCGGAGCAGAACGAGCAGTTTCTTCACCGATTACAGCGTGATCTGTAGCTTTTCCTTTAGGTGCACGAAGAGAGGAGGAGGAGGAGGAGGAAGAAGAGGGTAAAGCGGTAGATGCCATGGGCCAGCTCTGCTGCTTTCCCTTCTCCAGAGGGGAGGAAAAAATCAGTAAGTGGGCAGCAGTGTCGACCGTGCCTGCTGCCGCCTCGGGGAGGGGAAAGCTGCGGGAAGCAGGCGGGCATGCCTTGGGTTGTTTTTTCCTTTTGGAAAACTAACTGATTGCTTTTTTACAGAAAGGATGGGGATAGGTGGAGGCACATTGAGCAGTATTTCCGCTAAGTAGATTAAGATTTCCTTGTAATAAAGATAAGTAAGGATGTCTGATTTTATGAGCATTCTGTCAGTACATCTCTGCACAAATATAGCCAAAGTGGGTAGTTTAATTTTCCTTTTTAGCAAGTGTAATTTAAAGTACGAGATGAAAAAGGATGAAAAGCAAGTGTAATTTATAGTTAGAGATGGGAAGGTTTTGCTGTTGATAGCATACACATGTTGATGGCAATGGGCATTAGCAACAGCTAGAAAGGACAGAGATCTTATTGATAGTGTGTTGGTGGATGACAAAGGAGATCATCAGTTCATTTATCAGTTGGCTGGATGTGTAGTTTTAAGCTGAGCTAGCAAGGGAATAGTTGCATTCATGTATTCATCTGGTAGTGACTGGGGTGACTATCAAGTATATATTTCTGGATTTGCTTTTAGTTAAGTAAGTATAAGTTGAATTAGGGGAAGTTTATCCTTTGGTGCACAGAGTCAAGGTAGCTCATGTGACTGGAATGTTGCTTCTGTTAAATTATGTGCTGAAAATGATGTTTTTTCTAAGTTTGGTTACACAATAAAATATTTACTCTTGACTTTTTGCTTAGTGAAATATTTTCAACCTTTCTTCTAGAAAATTCAGCCAAATTTCTGTCACATTGTGCCTGAAATAAGTTTTAACTAAAGTCACATAATTCATTAGCTGGAATGTAGGCTAGAAAATCCAGTTTTCTGATCTGGTTTATATTTCATTCTTGTTACTTGGGAAGCTGTCAAGGCATAAATAAAATGAGAGTTTATACCATCAGTTAAAAAGTAACTGTGCACACCGGTAGTGCAGGAAATCTAGAGGACAGCCTCAAGAAAATGAGTTGGTTGTTGTAAAACATTTTTTTTCCTTCACAGGTCATGGTATGAGTGTGAATATTGTACATTTTGCATGGAGAAGATGGATAGGAATATTCTATATTTCAAAACTTTTTATCATATAGCCAGTACAGAATGTTTTTCTGTGAACAGCAAGTAGCCAGTGCATCTCACTTCTCATATACAGAATAGGTGAAGAAAGATTGCAAGTACAAATTGTTTTTAAGATTGTTGTGTTGATACAGAACAAAAGATAGAAAAAAGTGATAAATTCTTCTGTGTCCTGCTTCTCTCAGTGCCCTCGCTTCACTGCTTTTTGACTTTTCTTCTGGCATTACCTGTCATGCACCAGCTTTCTTTGTGTGTGCTCCTGTGAGTGAAGGAACGTATACTAAATATAGCATTTAGTATAGCATGACCTCAAACTGCTTGTAGTTGAAAAATAATTCAGGAGATGTCATTGTGTGCAAAGTCACACAGGCTTTTGCACGAAGTGGGCTTTTCACATGTAGCAACTGAAAGGTGTGGCATAAACCCCCGTTAAAGGGGACAAAGAGGATACTGTAGAATGATGGAAATCTGAAGCAAGGAGGTCTGGCTATGGATGAGGTAAGATGGTGTTTGAAATGAGGAGAAAAAATTAGATGTGGCTGTGTTTTCCCAGTGTTCGTGGGGGAGTTAGACAGACGGAGACGTCTTAAAAAAGGAAAGATAGAGGAAGTACGTGGTGAGCATGGTGGATATAACTGGCTTTTCCCTCAGTCCAGCACAGTCTGGAGAAAAGAGAGAGAAAAGAAAGGGCTTTCCTTTCAGCTGGTCCCACGGCTTCTTTCCTTCTCTCTGCCACGCCTGGTTCTCTCTCTGGGCAGTAGGAGGAAGCGCTGCTGCCACGCATGGCTGTGCCCCAGCCTGATGGACGGTTTGAATCTGAGCACGCAAAACAGGCAGAAAGGAATGACTTTCATATCCATTTTTCATCTTCCTATCATATTATCATGATGGCCTTTAACTAATGGTGTTATGAAACTAACCTATCTTTTTATTGCTACTAAATTATCCCGGTTAGCAAACGTGCAAGGTGCAAGTCATGATCATGTGGTGGTTGTATATGAGAAACAGAAAGTACATTAAATAAGAGCAGACATTTGAAGTAAACAGCAGCTCAGCATGTTACTTGACTTGCTTCGGTCACAGTGAAGATGAAAATGTCCAAATTTCATTATGTCCTTCCTCTAAGTTTTGTTTCAGCAGAGGTGCCTCAAGTTAACCACTGCTGACAAATGCCAGTTATTGAATTGCTGTGAGTTCATTACTTACTCAGTGAGGAAATGTTGCCATTCCATGTATGGCACAGTTTCAAAAAGTGTTGTAGATCTTATTATCTGGTACTGTTGTATACTACCTGTTTGTGTTGAGGGAGGTGAAATTGGTGCGTATTGAATGTAACACATACAAATAGTTGTGGAGATAAATAAATGGATACAGAGCCTGGGGCTGCCTCCTCTGTGCACAGGAACCAGGCAAAGCTTCAGCACACAGCCAGGCCAGTGACGTTCAGTCCAGATCTTGCTCTTTTGGACCTGACCAAAAATTGCCCAACTTTATCAAACTAGGGATGGGGTTTTGAGGGTAAATGAAAGTCCAGTGCATGAAATGCAACTATTTTATTTAGGCATTAAATTGATTTTGAAAAAATCCTGGAAGTTACATTTGCAAATCATTGTCTTGGTCAAATTTGCATTTTGTTATGTTATCTTGAATTATTTTTCATTTATGTGGCTGTAATACAAAAGATGCATTGTTTGGTTTTCTGTCATGAGAGACAGGGCAGGTTTGCCTACCACAAATAGTAAGTCAATCCTGGTTGTTAAACAGTCCTTGGTACATTTGCCAGGCTGTCTAACTAGTTTCCAGTACCAATAGCTCTCTGTCCTGAAAGTTGTATGTACTTTTCACTTATGTTGTGTGAGGTTTTAACTCTTAGTATCTCAGAGTGATACCTGCTCTGGTACAATAAAGACACTGTCTTTTTTCCTTCTTCCCAAAGTGTGAAAAATTAATTCATCAGCAGAGTTTGCTGAGTCCTACATAACACTCCATTCTCCAGTTCTTATATGCTTTCCTCTCTAGCCAATATCCCTGTGTAGTGTTATTTATTCATTCCTACATGTACATTCACTCATACATAAAAGAGATGCACAGACAAAGAGGTGCATGATATGAATGAAAAAAAACCCCAAACAGTTTGAAGGAAAGGTGCATTCCTCAAAATGCCATTTTGAATATCAGCTAGATGTTGTCTTTTTCCCCTCATAGAATTTCAGAGTGCATGTGATAAGGTTGCTAAAATTTCTGGCATTCTCTATTGGATAAAAAGAAAGAAAATGCCGTGGTCCTAACTAAATCTAAATATTCAATACTTACCACATCAAACTTGACAGTTGTACAGTCTTTCTCCTTCTGCAACCAGCAATGTTAGGTTTGATGACCAAGGCCTGATGACAGCCAAGACTGTCATTGGTGTTTGTGAATCATGAGCATCTCCACGCGTGTGTCCATTCTTGGGACTGACATTGGCCGTTGAAAATAATCCCGAAGTAATGAAGCTAGACTGCTAGCAGACTTGCACACACCACTGAAGAGAAAGTGAAAGCAGAGTAAGGAAAATCTGAGAGAGAAAATAGGGGGTTTAGATGAACTGTTAATGTTCAGCTTCACTGCAAGATATTCAGGAGGGAATGATGGAAGAACAGTCTTTTAATTAGGAGAAAAAAGATTTTAAAAAGCCATCAGCAGTGGATGCCTTTTTATGACCTCAAAAGTGGATGGAATATAGTCATCTTGAAGTAAAGAGAATAAAAATAATGGTGCTGTGAAATAGGGAGGTTTTAAAATGATGATAGAAGTATCCATATATCTTAGACAATCCTCCTTAAAATTAATAGGTCTCTAGATGTTGGGGTTTGTTTGGGTTGGTTGCTTTTTTTTTTTTTTTTTTTTTAATTAATAACTGCTTTTAGAAAATAGTCCTACAAGGTATGAACACACACTGCTGAATTTCCTCCTGTCTATGTCTATGGTCATTTCAGGTGGCATTTGACTTCTAATTGAAAAGTGAAATTCGGGGTTTTTTTTCCTCCTTTGTGTTTAATGCAAACATATGTAATTCCAAATTTAAATTCTATCAGCATATCTGCCCTGAGGAAAGAAATTAAATTCTCTTACTGAATTTAATTTTTATACCAGTTTTTATTTGGATATAAGGAATTTTTAAGCACAAAATTGTATCATTTTTAGAACTAGGCTACGTTTTCCTATTTCACAAGCATGCAGCAGACTGTCTTGCTTTATAATCTATTAGTTTGCAGATGTTAGGCTCCCTTCCACCTTCCCGACAGGATGTTTTGTGTAATATGAATTGCAACTAGAAACTCTGGAAATTAATCAAGTCCAATGTGATTGCTTTGCTACTAAGTTATTTTTCTGATGGGGTGGTGGAAAGCAGCACTGTTTATTATATAGTTTATTAGCACTATGGCAGAACTACTTTTTTCCTGAAAGGGAACAGGAGCAAAGACAGGGAATTCTTTGGTTCATAATCAAAAAAAGTCCAGGTTAATTTGTAACCGTTTTAAAATAGTGAAAATTGTTAATGTGGTTAAAAGCCTCATCTTTATGCAACATGAATTTATGTTTGAAATAAAGACATGTGAAGCCAGAGGCCTTATTTGGGAGTACTTTGGATCACCGTGATCCATAACTACTATACACTGAGAAACTTGAGCAAAGCCCTTATAACCAACCATGTTTGTATTAAAGGACTTTTAATACTATGGAGGAGATAGAGAGCAGCCCTGCAGAAAAGGACTTGGGGGTGCTGGTAGATGAGAAGCTGGACATGAGCAGCCAGTGGGTGCT